>PISX010001726.1:0-184208 GCA_004024625.1 Mellivora capensis | reverse complement strand
AAAGAATGAATGGGTCAACCAGGAAATTAAAGAAGAATTGAAAAAATTCATGGAAACAAATGATAATGAAAACACAACAGTTCAAAATCTGTGGGACACAGCAAAGGCAGTCCTGAGAGGAAAATATATAGCAGTACAAGCCTTTCTCAAGAAACAAGAAAGGTCTCAAATACACAACCTATCCCTACACCTAAAGGAGTTGGAGAAAGAACAAGAAAGAAAGCCTAAACCCAGCAGGAGAAGAGAAATAATAAAGATCAGAGCAGAAATCAATGAAATAGAAACCAACCAACCAACCAACCAACAAATAGAACAAATCAACGAAACTAGGAGATGGTTCTTTGAAAGAATTAATAAGATTGATAAACCCCTGGCCAGACTTATCAAAAAGAAAATAGAAAGGACCCAAATAAATAAAATCATGAATGAAAGAGGAGATATCACAACCAACCAAAGAAATACAAACAATTATAAGAACATACTATGAACAACTCTATGCCAACAAATTTGACAATCTGGAAGAAATGGATGCATTCCTAGAGACATATAAACTACCACAACTGAACCAGGAAGAAAAAGAAAACCTGAACAGACCCATAACCAGTAAGGAGATTGAAACAGTCACCAAAAATCTCCAAACAAACAAAAGCCCAGGGCCAGACGGCTTCCCAGGGGAATTCTACCATACATTTAAAGAAGAATGAATTCCTATTCTCCTGAAACTGTTCCAAAAAATAGAAATGGAAGGAAAACTTCCAAATTCATTTTATGAGGCCAGCATCACCTTGATCCCAAAACCAGACAAGGATCCCATCAAAAAAGAGAATTACAGACCAATATTCTTGATGAACACAGATGCAAAAATTCTCACCAAAATACTAGGATTTTGGATTCAACAGGACATTAAAAGAATTATTCACCACAACCAAGTGGGATTTATTCCAGGGCTGCAAGGCTGGTTCAACATCCGCAAATCAATCAATGTGATACAACACATTAATAAAAGAAAGAACAAGAACCATATGATACTCTCAATAGATGCTGAAAGAGGATTTGACAAAGTACAGCATCCCTTCCTGATCAAAACTCTTCAAAGTGTAGGGATAGAGGGCACATACCTCAATATTATCAAAGCCATCTATGAAAAACCCACCGCAAAAATCATTCTCGATGGAGAAAAACTGAAAGCTTTTCCACTAAGGTCAGAAACACGGCAGGGATGTCCATTATCACCACTGCTATTCAACATAGTACTAGAAGTCCTAGACTCAGCAGTCAGACAACAAAAAGAAATTAAAGGCATCCAAATCGGCAAAGAAGAAGTCAAACTCTCACTCTTTGCAGATGATATGATATTATATGTGGAAACCCCAAAAGTCTCCACTCCAAAACTGCTAGAACTTGCACAGGAATTTAGTAAAGTGTCAGGATATAAAATCAATGCACAGAAATCAGTTGCATTTCTCTACACCAACAACAAGAGAGAAGAAAGAGAAATTCAGGAGTCAATCCCATTTACAATTGCACCCAAAACTATAAGATACCTAGGAATAAATCTAACCAAAGAGGCTAAAAATCTATACTCAGAAAACTATAAAGTACTCATGAAAGAAATTGAGGAAGACATAAAGAAATGGAAAAATGTTCCATGCTCATGGATTGGAAGAACAATTATTGTGAAAATGTCTATACTACCTAAAGCAATCTACACATTTAAGCAATCCCTATCAAAATCCCACTCATTTCTTCTCAAAGAAATGGAACAAATAATCTTAAAATTTATATGGAACCAGAAAATACCTCGAATAGCCAAAGGAATATTGAAAAAGAAAACCAAAGTTGGTGGCATCACGATTCCGGACTTCAAGCTCTATTACAAAGCTGTCATCATCAAGACAGTATGGTACTGGCACAAAAACAGACACATAGATCAATGGAACAGAATAGAGAGTCCAGAAATAGACCCTCAACTCTATGGTCAACTAATCATTGATAAAGCAGGAAAGAATGTATGGAATGGAAAAAAGACAGCCTCTTCAATAAGTGGTGTTGGGAAAATTGGACAGCCACTTGCAGAAAAATGAAACTGGACCATTTCCTTACACCACACATGAAAATAGACTCAAAATGGATGAAGGACCTCAATGTGAGAAAGGAATCCATTAAAATCCTTGAGGAGGGATGCCTGGGTGGCTCAGTTGGTTAAGCGGCTGCCTTCGGCTCAGGTCATGATCCCAGCGTCCTGGGATCGAGTCCCACATCGGGCTCCTTGCTCGGCGGGGAGCCTGCTTCTCCCTCTGCCTCTGCATGCCACTCTGTCTGCCTGTGCTCACTCATTCTCCCTTTCTCTCTCTGACAAATAAATAAAAAATAAAAATCTTTAAAAAAAAAATCCTTGAGGAGAACACAGGCAGCAACCTCTTCGACCTCAGCTGCAGCAACGTCTTCCTAGGAACATCGCCAAAGGCAAGGGAAGCAAGGGCAAAAATGAACTATTGGGACTTCATCAAGATCAAAAGCTTTTGCACACCAAAGGAAACAGTTAACAAAACCAAAAGACAACTGACAGAATGGGAGAAGATATTTGCAAACAACATATCAGATAAAGGGCTAGTGTCCAATATCTATAAAGAACTTATCAAACTCAACACCCAAAGAACAAATAATCCAATCAAGAAATGGGCAGAGGACATGAACAGACATTTCTGCAAAGAAGACATCCAGATGGCCAACAGACACATGAAAAATTGCTCCACATCACTCAGCATCAGGGAAATACAAATCAAAACCACAATGAGATACCACCTCACAGCAGTCAGAATGGCTAAAATTAACAAGTCAGGAAATGAGAGATGCTGGCGAGGATGCGGAGAAAGGGGAACCCTCCTACACTGTTGGTGGGAATGCAAGCTGGTACAACCACTCTGGAAAACAGCATGGAGATTCCTCAAAAAGTTGAAAATAGAATTACCCTATGACCCAGCAATTGCACTACTGGGTATTTACCCTAAAGATACAAACGTAGT
Source organism: Mellivora capensis (assembly GCA_004024625.1). NCBI lineage: Eukaryota > Metazoa > Chordata > Mammalia > Carnivora > Mustelidae > Mellivora > Mellivora capensis. The sequence goes on along the minus strand of PISX010001726.1, from coordinate 181,182 downwards.
GATCCGAAGGGGCACGTGCACCCGAATGTTTATAGCAGCAATGTCTACAATAGCCAAACTATGGAAAGAACCTAGATGTCCATCAACAGATGAATGGATAAAGGAGAAGTGGTATATATACACAATGGAATACTATGCAGCCATCAAAAGAAATGAAATCTTGCCATTTGCAACGACGTGGATGGAACTAGAGGGTATCATGCTTAGTGAAATAAGTCAATCAGAGAAAGACAACTATCATATGATCTCCCTGATATGAGGAAGTGGAGATGCAACATGGGGGATTTGGGGGATAGGAAAAGAATAAAAGAAACAAGATGGGATCGGGAGGGAGACAAACCATAAGTGACTCTTAATCTCACAAAACAAACTGAGGGTTGCTGGGGGGAGGGGGGTTCAGGAGAGGGGGGGTGGGGTAATGGACATCGGGGAGGGTATGTGCTATTGTTAGTGCTGTGAAGTGTGTAAACCTGGCGATTCACAGACATGTACCCTTGGGGATAAAAATACATTATATGTTTATTAAAAAATTAAAAATTTAAAAAAATTGATCCAAAAAAAAAAAAGCTAAATGGCAAAAGCAAACTTAAAAGGTGTAATGGAGTAGACCATCTGAATCTCTGAATCCATCTTTTTCTCTCCCTAAATCAAGATCAGGTGTCCTTTGATCTCTGACATTCCAATGTCTCTTGGAGAGACACAGGTGGCCAACCACATGGGTTGCTCAATGGAAAATGGCTTGATGATGGTTTGACCAACTGGCATCTTAGCCCCCAGCTCTCCCTGGTCAGGAGATAACAGCATTTTTTGTCAGTATGCTTCCATAGTTAGTGTCTTGGTAAGCATAACTCTATTTACTGCTTTTTGCGCTGTATGTGCTTGTCAATTTAAGGGGAAGTAGCCAAAGCATTTTATTTGCTCATGTTCCTTCACATGATGCCAGTCACATTAGTCAAGGCAGGCCATCAGAGGTCACACAAATTGCTCTAACCATGAGAGATGTCGCTCATGAACTTGAGACACATTTATAACACATGTCAGGCTGCTGTGGGGTATTTTTTTCTTCTTCTTGAGTAAGTTGTGTCTTTAAGCAATTGGTCATTTCATCCAACTTGTTGATTTTATTGGCATAAAGTTGTTCATCACACTCTCTCACTATGCTGTTATTTATTGTCTCTGGAGTCTGTGGTTAGCTCTTTGGTTCATTACGTTAGTAATTTGTATCTCTCTCTCTCTCTCTCTCTCTTACTCTCTGATGAATCTCACCACAAGCTTTTCAATGTATTGGTCTTTTCAGAAGCCTGCTTTTAGTGTTGTTGAAGCTCTCAATTATTTGTCCATTTTCTATTTCTGCTCCTTATTATTTCTTTCCATTTACTTTGGGTCTCATCTGCTCTCTTTTCCTAGCTTTTTGTTTGTTTGTTTGTTTGTTTGTTTTTTCAGAAAGAAGCTAAAAATATTGATAAAACAACTTTCTAAAAATAGACAATTAAAGGCAAAGATTTTTCATTGAGTGTATCCCAAAAATTTTATGTTCAGTTTTCATAATCACCAGTTAAGGTGTCTTTGTTAATATCGCTTGTAATTTACTTTTTGAATCAAGGCTTTTGAACTAAGAAGTGTGCTGTTTGGGATGCCTGGATGGCTCAGTCAGTTGAGCGTCTGACTCTTGATTTCATCTCAAGTCATGATCTGGGAGCTGTGAGATTGAGGCCCCCAGGGGTCTCTGCACCCAACAGGGAGTCTGCTTGGCATTCTTTCCCTTCCCACGTTTGCTTGCTCTCTTTCTCTCTCCCCACGTTTGCTTGCTCTCTTTCTCTCTATATAAAATAAATAAATAAATCTTTTAAAAAATTAAATGTTTTGGGGCACCTGGCTGGCTCAGTAGGTTAAGCTTCTGCCTTCGGCTGAGGTCATGATCTCAGGGTCCTGGGATCAAGCCCCGCATCCGGCTCTCTGCTCAGTGAGGAGCCTGCATCCCCCCTCTCTCTCTGCCTACTTGCAATCTCTCTCTCTGTCAAATAAATAAAAAAAATCTTTTTTAAAAAATGAACTGTTTTGTTTAATTCCTCCATATTTGGGTGTTTTAGATAACTACCTGTTGCTGGTTTTTGGATTAATTCCATTACGTTGGAATTAAAGAGACTTTATTTTCAGTCCTTTAGATATACTAAGATTTGTATTTGTGGCATTTGGTACATGTTCCGCATGCACTTTAAAAATTGTGGAAGCTGTCATTAAGTGGATGCTCAGTAAATGTCAGTTAGGTCAAATTGGCTCAAAGTGTTGTTCAGGTGTTTCTTATCTTCACTGATTTTTTTAAATTTTTGTTTTATCAGTAATTGAGAGAAACATATTGAAACCTCCAACAATAATTGTGGATTCATTCACAGTTCTATAAATTTTGCTTCACACACTCAGAAATTATCTTAGTAAAAGCATACACTTTTAGGATTTTGTATCTCTTGATGAATTGTGTTTTATTATAATTAAATTTTCATTTTTACCTCTGATCACATTTCTTCTCCCAATACTACTTTTTCTTTTCTTTTTAAAGTTTCAGATATTTATTAATCAGTGTAAATCCCAACACAATATATCAACATGACTTCATGCATTTAGAGGGGAAATATTCCCTGGATAAGTGGAAAACTGTGCAGAGGTCTTGTAGGAGAACTACATTCTAAGCAGCATTATAGTGAAACATTTCACTTAGAAGTCTGGACCTTCTTTCTTCAGTTTGCTGTAATCTACATTCACTGGGTAGAACTTGTATTGATCATTGAGACCCAGTTTCTTCCAGGGTTCTGTATTATTCTTCCTATCCCAACTGACATCAGGATTGAACAATGCCAGGCACAAGACATACAGGGCTGCTCCAACAACATAGGAAGATGAGGATCAAACTCAAATGCTTCTTGGCCTGACCCAGGATCTGGTGTAACATGGGTGTGGCAGAGGCCTCCAGTCTGTAAGAAGAAAAGATCAAATCTACCAGGCCCACCTCTAAGTAATCCTACACCAAGGATGACCAATGTCCAAAGTCACTCAGCTACTTTTTCTGATTATAATACAGTCACACACGTCTTCTTATCATTATTCTTTTCCTGGTGTATTTGATTCCATCCTTTTACTTGCAAACTACCTGTGCCTTTATGTTTAAAGTGGGTTTCTTGTAGACAGGATATAGTTGGATCTGCCTTTTTATTCTATCCAATAGTATCTGATCTTTAAATTGGGGTGTTTAGACCATTTATATTTAATATAATTCTTGGGATGAATATTCCATCTTGTTTCTTGTGTCCTATTTGTCCCATCTGTTATTTGCTCCTTTTTTCTTCTTTCCTTGCCTTCCTTTGGGTTAATTACGTTTCCTTTTCATCCCATTCAATCTCCACTATTGACTAATTAAGTACAACTTCTTTATTTTTTTAGTGGGTTTTCCACAGCTTCCAATAGATATCTTTAGTTCATGCAGTTCTCCTTTAAGTAAAATTATATCCTTGCATGTGCAGTTTTTGACCCTTACAACACTATACATTCATTTCTGCCTCCTATCCTTTATAATATTGTCATCATACCTTTACTCAATTATCCTTTAAAGGACTTACAGAATGAGGGGGAAAAATTTCTAGACGTATTTATCCTATTTTTTATGCTCTTTTCTTCTTTCAGTAGATCCAAGTTTACAACTGGTATCGTTTTTTAATTCCTGAAGAATTTCCTTTAATCTTTCTTGTTGTGTGGTTCTGCCAGTAATGAAATCTACCAGCTTTTGTTTCCTGAAAAAGTCTTTAGTTTGTTTTCATTTTTAAAGAATATTTTCTCTGACTATAGAATTCTATATTGACAGGGTGTCTTTGTTTCCTTTCAGCATCTCCAAACTGTCTTTTCTTGTTTTCTGGTTTGCACAGCTTGTGACCAAAAGCCTGTAGTGTTGTTATCTTTCATTCTCTGACATAGAGTGCCCTTTTTCTTTAGACACTTTTAATAGTTTCATTATTGGTTTCAACAATTTGATCATGATATCCCTTTGTCTGGTTTTCTTTATTTTTATTCTGCTTGGGATTTATTGAATTTCTTGGGTCTATGAGTTTACATTCTTCACCAAATATGGAAAAGTTTTGCCAATAGCACTTTAAATATTTTTCTGTCCTTTTTCCTCTCCTCTGGGACTTTAGCAATTTGTATATTAGATTGTTTATGCTGTCCCTTAGGTCACTGTGGCTCTTTATTCATTGTTCAGCCTTTTAAAAATTTTCTGTGCTTGAGTTTAGACAGTTTCTATTGCTATGTCTTTAAGTTCACTGATGCTTTACATTTCTTCTAATTTATTCTTAATCTCATCCAGTTGTACTTTTTCATTTCACATACTGTATTTTTCTCTAAAAATTCCAAGTAGTTCTTTTCACAAGGACTTTTGTATCTTCTATTTTACATCATTATATTCATATTTTTCTTTAGGGCCTTGAACATACTGAGCGTATTTTTTATGTTTATTTATTTTCTTTAGTAATCTCCACACCCAATCTGGGGTTTGAACTCATGACCCCAAGATCAAGAGTCACACACACATGCTACTGACTGAGCTAGCCAGGTGTCTCTTGAGCATATTTATAATAGCCTTTTTAAAGGCCTTGTTTGCTAATCCTGTCATTTCTGTTTCTGCTTCAACTGACTGATTTTTATTCTCATTTTGAGTCACATTATCCTGTTTCTTGGTGTGTTTAACAATTTTAGTTCAATTTTTATTTCACTGTGAGTATGATGCAGTGGACTATTTCATTGTCTTCCAGTAGAGAATATTGGAATTTTTAAATCAGGAGATTAAATTGCCAAGGATTAGTTTACCCCTCTCAAGGTTTGTTTAAACCTCTATTGGGGCAGGTCTGGAGCTGAATGCCCTGGATGATCAATACGAAATTTCCACTCTGTCTGGTTATAGCCTAAACATCTCCTCACCTGTATGAATCTCGAGAACTGTGCAACTGACGAATCCCATTGTTCTTTGCCTGAAGTGGCATTTCAGTCTTCACATACAGGGCTTATCATTCATCAAGAATTCCAGGGGACCCCTGTGCAATTTGGGGGATTTCTTCTTCTGCCTAGATTCTTCTCTCCAGAACTCTAGCTGTATTTTCAACTATTTTAGGTATCCCTTGACATTGAGCTCCATCTCTTCTATTCGGTGAGGTCTCTGTGCTCTGCTTGAAATGTCTTCTCTGTATCACAGTCCAGAATGTGCCTCTGGACACAAATCCATAGAGATCACTGGGCTCCTCTTATTTGTTTCCCTTCTCTCAGGGATCAAACACCCAGGCAGCCTGTTAACCAGTGTCTGAAAGCAGTTGTTTAATATATTCTGGTCAGTTTCATAGTTTGTTATGGTGGGAAAGTTAAGTCCAAACTCTGCTACTCTAGCATGGACAGAAATGGAAATTCCATGTACTAAATTTTAATTCAGAAGCTCTCAGCCAGACTGAGGAAAGCAGAGGTGGGTTAACAGGTTTCCAGATTAAACAACATGTCATATGTATGCAAAAATATTGGTGACAGTATGAACAAATAGACAGAAAAACCTGACCAAGAGGGGCCTGGGGTCGATTCACCAATAGAGTAGGTAGACTGGAGTTGGAACCAGTGGGGCAGGATCATCTGGTGCCCTCCAATTAGGGATAACTGCCACTCCCTGTGATATGAGGAGGGAATCAAACCTAGGATGGGCCCTCCCTGGACAAGGGCCATGACAGGATGCAGTCAGGGAGATGAGTAGCCACAGCTCCCCAAGCACCATCTCAAAGACCAGTGTCTTCAACATTTTCAAAGGTTACATTTGGCATGAGTCATCAAAATATTAATAAAAACTTGTTATGGTAGGCAATATGGAATACTCCATCGAAATACCTGGGCCCCAAATATGGAGCCTGGGGACATTAATCAAAAAGTGGGGAAATTTTTGTGATCATTTTCCCACTACACCCCACACATGCTTGTCCACAGGCCCCCATCCTGGATCCTCATGTTCTGTAGGTTTCTACAGCCACCAATAGGTCCCCAAAAGGCCCAGTCTGGCCCTAATCTCCCTGCTCCTTAAGCTTCCTACCCTGAGCTCTATGTCCAAGGCAGGCAGAGTTCCTCATGGTTCCCCATGCACACAGGTGCCCTTTCCCCCAAGAACCTGTGCATCTGGTGGGTCCTGTAGATGGGAAGGCCTCCCACCATTTCTGCCAGTTCTACCCCATCTAGCTGACTTCTTCTTTCTTGTCCTTATAGATCTAGCCCACCATGTCCATCTCCATGAAAACTTTTCTTTTCCCGTTACTTCTCTGTGTATGAGTGTACGGCCCCCTCACTTATATTTGATCTTTGTTCACCTGTTCCTCTTATTAAAGTGGAACTTCTTAAAAAGACAGATTTTTGCCTTGTACATTTTTATAGTATTTTATCTCTAGACCAAGGAACATGGTAGAAGCTCAGCGAATGATGCTAAATGGCATATTCGCTTCCACCTTGGGAATTTATCTGCCAAATGGACCAGGACACTCATGTCAGCCCATCCAGGCTTCCCTTGGTCCCCACTCACTGCTGATGAAAGACTGCTAATTTACCGTGTGAAAACTCACTGATGGCTACAATCCTTTTGCCAATACATCTGTTCTCTCTGCATGTACCACACAGTGAGTCTGGTTTTATGGTCCTTAGTCACGTGGGCATGCATTCAAGGCTTTACCTTGGTCACTTTACATAGATTTATGCTTCCCCAAGTCTTTCCAAGTCTTCACTTTCTACCCACTCCGAGGAAGGATCATTTCTACAGATGGCTCTTTTTATCTTCTTCCTGTTGAAATTTAGTAGTTTTGATCTCAAGAATGGGGTGGTCTTTTACTGGGCTCTGCCCTAAAGCTGGAGGCACCTCCCTATACCTCTGGGACCAAGAACCAGATCTACATTTTTGAGTCTATTTCATAGTTGTAGGACCTTAGATGAGTTACTCAACTGAGTTTGATCATCTAAAAAGTGAGGATACTCATGATAACTATTAATGATGTTAATCATGGTGAAATTCAATCACAGGGTTGCCAGGACGCTGAAATGAAATCAAATGTGTCAAGAACTAGTATGATGCACATAATAGACATTAAGTAAATGTTCTTGTTATTATTAACACATCATACACAGATGATGCCACCTCTCACTCAAGCCCTCCTGCCTCTTACAAATACATAAACATTTCTAGGATTTGTTATGGGTTATGCAACAGTTGGAGGAGACTAGCAAGAGGAAGAGTGCCTGCCACTTGCATCAGAGGTGGTGATGTTGTATAAATCCTAACTTGAAAGCTCACACGATTTTAAATTCTAGCTCAGTGGAGACTTAGGGACAAGAGACCCAGAATGTCATCTACAAGCATTGCGTGGGATTCCAGAACACAGGTGGTTAAAGCATCCTGTGTGATTCTGGAAACTCTGGGAGAATTGTATGGGTTTATGGAACATCAGGTTCTCAGAATGCTGTGTGATTCTAGATCGAATGGCTTAAAAGAACTTTGGGTGATTCCGAAACATTAACCTGAAAGAACGTTATATGATTTACAACTTTGGGTTATGATAATGTTATGCCATTTCATAACCTTGTGTGAAACTTAACCTGCAATAAACTTACATGATTCTGAAAACTTCATTTATTAAAACATTATGTAATTCTCAAAACTTGGCCTGAAAGAATGACTATGCTTGATGCCAGCATCCCGGCTATGACAACATTACTGTAATAACACTGTGTTGTTACAGAAACTTGCTATACAAGAACATGTGACTTGGAGGCTTGGTCTATAAGAAATTCAGTGTAAATCTGGATTCCTGGTCTCCATGTACCTTAGCCTATAGGACTCTTGCATGAGTCTGAAAACTCTTTTTGTAGGAATCTCAGATAATTCTGAGTGCTTGATCAAGAGAATTTCATGTGATTTGGGGGGGCGCCTGGGTGGCTCAGTGGGTTAAGCCTCTGTCTTCAGCTGGTCATGGTCCCGGGGTCCTGGGATCGAGCCCCACATTGGGCTCTCTGCTCGGCAGGGAGCCTGCTTCCCCCTCTCTCTCTGCCTGCCTCTCTGCCTCTTTCTGTCAAATAAATAAATAAAATCTTTAAAAAAAGAGAGAATTTCATGTGATTTGGGAAATTCGGTTTCTTGGATTTTGTTTCTGAAGCTTGGCTTGTAAGACTTTTAGGCGAGTCTGGAATTTTAGCCTGAGCAAATTTCATCTAAGTCAGAATCTTGGCCAATGAAAATTTTACATGATTCAGAATCCTGGGATATAATAGCACAGCAGGTCAGCACTTTGGCCAGTAAAAATGTGATACAAATAAACTGCCCTGTAGTAACACGGTATGATTTCAGAAGCTTCATCTTTATGAAGTGTGATTATGGAAGCTTGGTGTATCAAAGATCGCTAGTTGTCCCTTACTACCTGTTCTTCCTTCCTTCCTTGGTTACAAGCCACCTGATTTTTAGCTGGCCACATGGCCACCTGAAATAAAAATGAAATCTCTCATCCTCTCTTGCAGGTGTGTGTTGTCCTTGTAACTAAACTTTGGTCAATGACTTATGAACAGAAGAAGCATAGACACTTTCTAGGAAATGTCCCTAGACCAAGGGCTGCAGCCTTACTCTACCCCTCCTGCTTCCTGTTGGCTGGAATGTGGACCTGGGTCCAGCAGCCACCCTGAACCATAATGTGACCTCGGCAGGGAAGTCATGACTAATGGGACTTTGAGATCAAAGTAGCCTGAGCTCCCGACACTGGGGAGTACTATCCCAACCCTACGAAACATGTAAGAGGATTCAGCTGCCTCATTTAAGCAAGCTGAATTCACTATTTTAATTCAAAGAACAATAGATGATTCTAAAGACTGGGTTTCTGTCATTCTGGCACCATGGCCTATAAATATTCTGTGATTCGTTACTTTGGTATGCTGTTATCTATTGCCAACCAAGCACACTGCCACCCTCTTGAAGAGAAGAAACCAAGAACCACATGTCCCAGAATTCCCTTCATAATGGTTCTGGAAGAGTTTGCCTAGGGGAGCCTTGCACGTGAGGCTTAGAAGGCAGAAGAGGAAAGAGAGGCCTTTTGTCTCCAAAGACAGTGATAGACAACATGCTGGGCAGACTCTGGCTGCTACACCTTAGAACAGAAGTTAACAAACGATAGCCCATAGGCAAAGCTAGCATAGCATATTTTTTTGTTAATAACGTTTTATTGAAACACAATTATTTTTACTTGTGTCTACATTTGCTTTCACACTACAACAGCAAAGCTGAGTAGTTCCTACAGGGACCATGTGTGGCCTACAAAGCCTTGAATACTTACCACCTGGCCCAGCACAGAAAGGCCTTGCTCATTCCTTCTGTAGAATACATCATCAGGGTTCCATAACTTCATTTTAAGAAGTATGTATTGAGTATCAGATGTCTGTTGCAGGGGAAGGGGAGAGTCTTGTGCATCAGGTGGGTACAAGTTAGGGGGCAAGATAAAGTATATCCAGGGAGCAGGGTCTCAAACTTGCTTATGCCATCTTCCGATGTTCAGAGAAATATACAATTTTATTTTTGTTTCCCAATAATTGATCACATTTCTTTCCAGTCACATCTATTGGATAGCAGAGACAAGAAATGTTACAGTTTAATCTACCCAGTAATTTTAAAGTGCATACAACAACTTAGTCTTTTTATAGCAACGCTTGGTTTCTTTAGGTAAAAATGCACAGGGTGTGGCAGCCGGGAGAGAGATGGGTCTTTGGATTTGTGCAAATGCCAAGTCCAGCTGCAGAGGGGCTGGTTGTGAGTGTTCCTCAGGCTGGTGACCCTGAGGAGGTCCCAAGGGTGTGCCTGGCATCTGCTGCTGGAGTCTGTGGCTGATGTAACTCACGAATGCACACCCCCTTCCTCTGCATGGTCAGGTCGCCCCAACTGATTTGGCCCCACTTCGGTTCTGGGTGTTGTTTTGATTGAACCCTGGTCTTCAAGTTCACTCTAAGCAAATAGGTACTTCCCTAGAGAAAAGAAACTCCTAATGTTGTAAATACAACAAAAAGTCAGCTTCATTGTCACCTCCCAACCTCCTTAGACCCAGTCGGAGAAAAAAGAGGATTCCCGGACCCTTTGGGACTTCTTGAACTCTGGGCGAGGCACTAGGACTCCCGAGTAGGGGACCACGTGTCATTACAGCAGCCTTTAAGTTCTCACAGACCTGGGTCTCCCTCTGTCCCTGTCAGAGGACACAGAGCGGAGGTGGGGGGGGGGGGGGGGGTCCTCATTTCTGTTGGGTGAGCTCACTAAGGTCCTGAGGCATTGATGGTTAGGACAACCATTAATTTTTAAAATTATTATATCATAGAATGGCAATCACGCTCTTTTTTAAAAAATATTTTATTTATTTATTTCAGAGAGGGAGAGAGAAAGCACCTGCGTGAGCAGGGAGAGGGGCAGAGGGAGAGGGAGAGATAATCTTTAGCAGGCTCCATGCCCAGCACAGGACCTGATATGGGGCTCGATCTCACAACCCTGAGATCATGAGCCGAAATCAAGGGTCAGACGCTAAACCGACTGTGCCACCCAGGCACCCCCTGGCAATCCCACCCTTCTGTTTCAGTTTTTGTGCCTAAATTCAAGCATTTGCATTACATTTGAATTTCATTATGCAATTTAACATCCATAGGATACTCAAGCATGGGGGATAGCTCAGGGACCAAGAGCAAATGTAGTCACAGAGTAACAGAATCAGGCAGGACAGGAGCCAAGCTGCAGGAGAGCACGTGAACCAGAAAGGAAAGCCTCGTCCTTTTGCAGTGTCTCTAGCACCCTCTACTGGCAAAACTTAGCCTTGGGCTCCCTGGCAAAGAAAAAAAAATATTTAAAGGGCTCGGCCCCATTTTTGCAGAGTTGGCCGTGAAGGATGAATTTAGAACTGAGAGTCAATAAATTGATAACTGACATATATGGGTTATGTCTCTCTGTAATTCCATTCTAGAAAAACGGAGACTCATTTGTAATATGGATTTATTTTAAAATAACAACGATCCACATAACACATTTTAAGAAAATATATTCTCTAAAACAAAATTAGTGAAAAGAGTGACATTACTTGAAATTTTTTGAATTCTCTTTGATGTTTGACTTAATGAAAGACAGCTGGACTCCTGTATCGGCTTCTGCAGTCAATCTCTTTTGATATGTTGTTTTGGTTGATGTGTCTAAAGGAAATCTGCTTCTACCACACACACACACACACACACACACACACACACAGACACACACACAGACATACACACATACAGACACACACAGACACACACACTATGGTAACTATGTAAAGTGATAGATAAGTTAGATTGTGGTGATCTTTCCACAATGAATATGTATATCAAAATACCCAGGGGCACCTGGGTGGCTCAGTCAGTTAAGTGTCTGTCTTCAGCTCTGGTCATGACTCCAGCATCCTGGAATCGAGCCCTGCATGGGGCTCCCTGCTCAGTGGGAGCCTGCTTCTCCCTCTGCCTCTCCCCCCTCCTTGTGCCCTCTCTCTCTCTGTCAAATGAATAAATAAAATCTTTTTCTAAAAATTAAAAAAATTAAAAAACAGCAAAAGCCATCCAGTTGTGCACCGTAAATACATACAATTTTTATATGTTAGTAATATCTCAACAAAGCTGTTCTTAAAAGCTTTTTTAAAAAAATACTGGTTTCGCATAAACATGTAGTTGGAAAGGGAGGAGTATTTTAAATTTTTAAGATGATTGTGAATATTCTGCTTTGCCAATGCAGCAAAGCTTAGCTAGTGATAGTTTCTTAAAGGGTAATTACAATGAGGGGTACCTGGCTGACTCAGTCACCAGAGCATGAGATTCTTGATTTCACGGTCGTGAATTTGAGCCCCACATTGGGCCTAGAGCTTACTTAAAAAAAAAAAAAAAACAGCTGAATTGCAGCGAGGAATCTGAAATCCTATCAGTGAACTTTTCATACTCTGGTTTCATTAAAATCCACTTGTCAACCTTGCCGTTTAAATGCATCTTTTACCTATGCCTGGTCTTAAAACATAATGCTCCAAGCATTTGGAAAATATTGGTTCACTGAGTTATTTAGATCTTCTAAATGTTGATACATTTCATTATATAATATTTAAAAAATAACATTCCTTAATAAAATGGCCAATCGCAACATATCAGGAAGCTGTCGATCTCACAGTGACAAACACAAATTTTCCAAAACTCTGATTTGCGCATGAAAGCTTGAATTTTATAATTGGCAACAATTAATGTCAATTTCTTTTCCTTGAAGTGGTGGGCTTATTTCACTGATTTTTCAAGATTGTGTCTGCCAAATACACAAGTCTGGGTAACTATACTTTATCTGTCTTTCAAGTAAAAATGGTGTTGCATGAAAAAGGGTCTAAGTTTAGCTCAAATTCAATCAATCACATGAGCCCTTGTCCTCTAGATAACCCTCATGCTTTTCTATGCAGCCGAAGTGCTTTATGCATTTTTCCCATTTTGTCACATGGAATCAGAATATTAAAAAGGCATGTCCTCAACGTTTGATATTTAATCAAATGAATAATTTTTACTGCTTTATCAAGGATATCCTTAAGCCAATCTGACTTCTTTGTTTTCCAGTGCAAGTGTGGAGTGGTGAAAACCAACTTCGATGACTGCTGGCCCCTCCTGGGGTTACTATGCCCGTTTATGCTAAAGCATCCCCTTACTTTTGCTCCATCCGTGAAAATTCCAAACCAGGAAAAGGAAAATAATGTCTTTGTATTAGAGTGAGAATAGTTTTTGACGTTGTAGTGGCCCTGAGAGTTCTCAGGAACCTCCAAAGTGGCCGATACCTTGAAAATCATAGATCTATTTAAACACTTGATAACTAAGTACCATCGTGTGCTTTTAGGGCCCTAATTTTCATTTGAATTGAGAGTCCTGTTGGCACCAAGTAGTACTATTTTATTTTCAAGGGCTCCCGAGGCTAGGAAGAGGCATAGCACGATGGCGACAGGTCTATCCCCAGTGATGGCAGGTTGTGTGAACAGAGATTTTCAAGTACTTTGGATAGAGGGGAACGTGACAGAAGACTTGAGTCATTACACGAGATCATAATACGCCAATCCCAGAAGAATCCACATCACTGCAGTCAGTACCATAGTCGGAGTGCTGGGCGTGATTTCATTTTATCAAGATAACATCTTTTAGAGCTAACAACCCCCGACTACTGAAGCAAGACCCTTCTGAGTGCTTTGCCCAGTGCCTTGCGAGTTACGGGATTGTTCGGTCTGGTTGGAGAACAGGCGTTCTTCCTGGCCCTGGGGGAGTTCCACTGTTCTCTCTAATCCTTCCAGATCATTCCTCCTCCGTTGTCCCCATGTTGTTTCCTCCATGGGTGGGCTTCTCAGTGCTCTGTGAAGACTTGACGGAGACCCGCTCTGAATCGCTGGAGTTCTTTCTCTTTGTGGCTCCCTTAGCTGTCATCTGTGCCCTGTGAATTCTACCTGCCTTGGGCTCCCTAAATTCAGTTTTGTCTTCTCAACTTGGGAAGTCCGCTGGGATCCTCCTGTGTTCCTTCTGCCTGTGCTGTGGTCTGGAAACTCTCTTGAGACAATGAGATGGGGCAATCCCAGAGCTCATCTTATTTGTTTCTTGTATCCTGGGGATCATTGTTCTGTGTTGCTTGAGGTCCAGTGTCTTGAAATCCATTGGCTCATATTTTTAGTTGTTTCAGGTGGGCCAGTAAATCCAGTCCCTTAACCCTTCTTGACTGGAATTGGAAGACCCCAAGTGTTCCACAACTCACCCTCCCATCAGCACCCACGTATTTACCTGACCCATCCCTAACCCCATAATTTCTGAGCTCATCCCTTTTTTGCAGCCCACACTAGGAAGATCACACTATTAACATTCTGTCTGCAAACTTCTCTCCCTGGAGTACAATTCCAAGTGACCACAGGTGATAGTTTCACCAAATGTTTCCCCACTACAAGGATTGCCATCTGGCCAGCTTCCAAGAAAGCTCCATCGGTTTTCTCCCTGCCTGCCCCTGACCCTCTAAGGGAATGCCATGTCTTTTCATTTTTTTGTTTGTTTCAATACTAGTCCACTTCCAAATACAAATGTCCATGACAGTCAGAATGGGCTAGTCCACACTATGCTCGCGACAAGCCCCAAATGAACAAGAGTTTACTTCTGGCTCACAGTACACATACTTTGGGTGGGGGGCAGAAGGAAAGGGCCTTCCTCAGTGTCATCGCTCAGCAACCCAGCCCATCTATATCAATACCTGCTCTCGTGGTTGCCGAGCCAGAAGATCACCTGGCTGAAATTGCGCACTCTCTCGTACGTAGAGCCTCCCAGAAGGGTCCTAGTCACTCTGTTCACATTTCATAGGCTAGGGCAAGATGGATGTCTTCCTTAACCTCCAGAGAACCCAGAGACGTGCAGTCCTGCCTGCCACATGCCAGGGAAGAGGGAAATGGGAATATCGTTGACCAATCCTAACGCCGGCTGGCATATTGCATATGCTCGCTCCCTCTTCGACCATCAATGGTCAGTATGTGACATGTTAAGTGACAATTCACCCCCTGGCGTATTGAAAAAGAAAGTGTTTGTTGCAGACTTCTCCTGGGTTGTCATAATTTATTGTAGATCAAGGGAAACGCTTAACTTCCAAGGCGGTGCAAAACCGGAAAGCATCCCACTGGGCTGGTGGAGATAACTCAGGTAGCTTCCAGCAGTGGGAGAGGAAATGGTGAGCCGGAAACAGCCATGGTGCTGGGCTTAGTTCCTGCGGAGGCCATCTCTGACACTGGCTCTGCCACGTACTGGCTGTGTGACCTTGAATAAGTCCTGTCCTCTCAGTAGCCCTCAGCTCTCTCCCCTCTAAAAGGAGGATAATGTGAGTGGAAATTTCTAGAACAGTGGCTGGCTTGTTCCCTTCCTGCTGGCTGGGAAATATCTCTGTCCTGGACCGGAGCCTGGAGCTGATTCACAGGCTCTATCAGCACCATTCTCAGTCCTAGGCCAGGTCAACGAGCTGTTTATCTTGGTGTCTGAGACCGTTCCTGACATCGCAGACACACAGAGACTGAAAGCATCCAAGGGCTGGTGGATCCCCACCCCCACCTTTCCACCCCAGGGCCTTATGGGAGTGACTAAAAATGCAACTCAAAGGCCAGCAAGGCCAATTTCCCAGAGGTGGAGTCCATGGTTCCCATGGAGACTTTCCACCCTGCTTCCAAGGAGCCTTCCCTTGTACTGACTCTTGACTCTCTGCCTGCCTTCTAGCTTCTGTCCCTGTCTCTGAGCTCAGGACGTCCATCCCTCTTCCCTGGGACAACTGTGGGACAACTCCCCCTCAGTCCCACCCCAGCTTCTCCCCAACCCTCCACAGCCGTCCAGCTTGTGTTGCCAACCCGGGGTTCCCAGCTCTGCCTTTGCCCTCTCCTTCAGCAGCCATCCAGGTGAGGGGACAAAGTGCCCCTGCAACTCCGAGTCCTTTCCCTTCCCTCTCCCTGACCCTCTACCTGAAGAGCCAACCTACCAACGAATCACCTGCTCTCCCCCTGCAATATCCTTCCTATCTCTTCCTCTTTCTCTCTGCGGGGCTCCCCAGCCCCCACCCTGCCCACCCTGCCAGCCCAGCCAGGGGCTTACAGCCCCCACTGGGGACAGCCACCTGGGGAGGGAAGTGGTTAAGAGCAGAGGTGGGGTCCACACCCTGGCTCTACCCTTCCTGAGCAAGCGGCTGGACCACTGCGTGACTCAGTTTCCCCATCTGTAGAGGGTAGATAATGATGGTGCCTTCCTCGGAAGATTACTGGGAAGAGTAATTGAGAGAGAGCACGGAAAGACGTGCAGTGTGTGGGCGTGGGCGTGTGTCACTTGTGATTCACACACTAGTTATCATTGAATCCACTGGCTGACCCATCCCCCCGGCACTCACGCGCTGAGCCCCTCATGACCGCCAGGCTCTGAGCTCGCTGCTGGGGACACACAGACCCCCAGGACTCAGGCCATGCCCCTCGAGAAGCCCTCTTTCAAGTAGGGGAGGGAACCAGGGAAACAAATGACTAGACGCCGTGTGACGTATGTGTACAGAACTGTGTCCAGGCCATGGGAACAGAGAGCGGGAGGGGTCCTTCCACCTGGACGACATGAGAGACCTCTTGTGGGGATTGAGGGAGTCCGATATACGGAACTTACGACGCCTGACACATAGCGGGTTTTTCGGTCAGGGAGGAAGGCCCGAAGAAGTGAAAACCTTGCCTGGAAACCTTAGCGGGTTCCCACCTCACTTTTCAATCTGGGGGGTCAAGTCACTTGTTTCCACTTTTTCATTTCGTTGTTTCAATGTGGAATATTTGTGGTTCTAAGTGTTATGTCAGGTTTGCCTGACTCCCAAGTTTGTGGCCTGCCTACCCTCCCCACCCGCACCCCTGACACACATAAGGTAGTAAGTTCAGTCCTTTGAACACGACTAGAATAGGATAAAACTGCAAGCCGATGTGGGGAAGGCTCCTCTCTGTATTGTAAAGTTCTTGAGATGGCGCGCCTGGGGGGCTCAGTCGGTTAAGCGTCTGACACTTGATTTCAGCTCAGGTCACGATCTCGGGGTCCTGGGATTGAGACCTGGCTCCAGATCCCCTCTCAGAGGGGAATCTGCTTGTCTCCCTCTCCCTCTGCCCCTCCGCCTGCTCATGTTCTCTCTTTCATAAATAAATAAATCTTTTAAAAAAATAATAAAAATAAAAAAATAAAGTTCTTGAGCTAGAGGATGGGGTTTCCCCACTGGCCTTTCCCACCATCCCCAAAGCTCCCTGAGATGAAGGCTTAGTGCTCCTGACCAGGCTTGTGCCCTCCTCCCTTTGGAACCTGCTGGAACAGGGCAAGGAGGTAGTGATACTGGGGGAGGTGAACAGAGCAACAGCCAGGGCCTCATTCAAAGGAGGCAAAGAGGCTTTCCTGCCCTTGGGCTCTGGCCCAAACATTCCTTTCACAGGAGAGAGACATCCTCTCCATCCAGTTCAGTAGGGTAAAGAGCCAAGGTAAATGAGGCCTGTCTGGGAGGCTGTGGACATCTCATGAGGGTGGCAGGAGCCGAGGTCTCCTCCCCAGCTCTGTTCCAGACGTCCCCAGGCCTCAGTCCTAAGGCTGTGGTTAGGAAAGCGGTGCCTGGCCATGTGGGGACTCAGAAAGTCTGTCAGGGTCAGTGGCCACCCAGAGACTTGGCATCCTCTCCAACAAGATCTCACTTCCTCAGCACAGGGTCTCCCACACCCCTGGCTTCAGCCCACTCGCTCTCCCCTTTCCTGCCAACTCATGTCACTCATTTTCCAGTGCACGATGCCAACAGCAAATTGTTCATGCCGCCTCCATTTCCCTGGGGCAGATCATGGACTTGAGGCTCTTTTCTGAATACAGAGCTATTCTCTTGTTGATTGTCCCTTATTTTCCAGTCCTCTCCCGCTCCACGTTTCCTGCCAGGAGGTTGGCCACACCAGGAACTGTGGCGTTCATCTTGCAGATGAAGAAACCCATCTCAGAGACATCAAGCTGTTTTCTTCAAGACCTCCCAGGACTTGGCTTTGAGATTTTGCCACCCAATTGCAATTTTCCCCTTTCCTCTCTTGTCCGACACCCTGCACTGACTTGGGTTGTATGTGGAAGGAGTTTCCACAGATCGAATCCTGGCTCAGCTCCCCCTCAGGACTTCCCGCGTTTCCAGGGACCTAGAGGGGTCCTGTCAAGATGGGAACAATCGACCACTCCCAGCGCAGACCCCCTGACTGCTATGTGGTGGTTTCCCAAGCTGGGTTTTGGTAATTTTAGAGCTTGGGGTATTTAGATGGGCCCCCAGGAGCCCTTGCTGCCCCCACCATGGCCTGCCTTCAGGGCCTGGGGCGTGCATTTTCTTCCTCCCCTACAGACTGCCTGCTTCTGATCTGGGGCCTGGTGCTTAATAATTATTGAATGAATGATTGAAAGAGTGAACAAATGGATGTTGCCTTGTTTTGTTCTTGATCTAGACTTGTTCCTGCCCCTTTCTAGTGTTATGCCTTCCACTGACCTTCGCCTTGACCTCAGCTACTGTTTGTCCCCTCTCCACTCCATCACCCAGTCCTTTATGCTGGGACCAAAAAAAGCTATAAATATGAGCTAATATTTCTGGCAACCACTCAGGATAGCTTCTTCCTCTCTTGCTGGATCACAACTTCTTTATCTGATAGATTTGAAAAAGGAATTAATTTATAACCTGCCTTATTCCAAAAAAGACTCAAATCGGGGCACCTGGGTGGCTCAGTGGATTAAGCCTCTGCCTTCGGCTCAGGTCATGATCTCAGGGTCCTGGGATCGAGCCCTGCATCAGGCTCTCTGCTCAGCGGGGAGCCTGCTTTCCCCTCTCTCTCCCCCTCTCCCTCTGCCTGCCTCTCTGCTTGCTTGTGATATCTCTCTCTCTGTGTCAAATAAATAAATAAAATCTTTAAAAAAAAAAAAAGACTCAAATCACTTCATAAGCTTAAATACAATACAAAATGAAGTAAATTATAACCCAGATGTCAAACTTAAGCAAAGGGAAAGTAATGGTAGAAAGAAAGAAAGAAAAAAAGAAAGAAAGAAATATTGAAAATGAGATATGGTTGAACTGGATGTTTTGTTGCTTTTTTTTTTAGTTTAAATAAACTGAATTTTAAAAATATCAAATTGTTTCCATGTTACTTCCTAGGACAAAGCTTAAGCCCATCTATAGTCGTACAAAAATATCTAGAACCCAACAAGGTAAAATTCACAATATCTGGAATCCAGTGAAAAATTAACATGCATGCAAAGAAGCAGGAAAATATGACCCATAATGAGAAGAAAGACCAGTCAATAGAAACAGATCCAGAAATGACACAAGTGATAAATATAGCAGACAAGGACAGTAGAAGAGTTATTATATCTGTATTCCGTATGTTCAAGATGGCAAAGAAAAAATCACGTATGTTAAGTAGAGATGTGGAAGGTACAAAAAGGGACAAACCAGACTTCCTTTTTTTTTTAAGATTGTATTATTTATTTATTTATTTATTTGAGGGAGAGAAAGAGAGGCAGAGGAAGAAAGGGAGAGAGAGAATCCCAAGCAGACTTCATGCTGACGGAGGAGCCTGGGGCAGGGCTTGATCTCACCACCCTGAGGTAATGACCTGAGCCTAAACCAAGAGTCAGCTGCTTAACCTACTGGGTCAGCCAGTTGCCCCAGGGACAAGCCAAACTTCTAAAGATGAAAAATCCACTCAAAGTGATAACAGCAGACTAGATACTGCAGAAGAAAAGGACTTGTGAATTTACAAGTCATAATAATAGAAAACATAATAATAATGCCTTTACAAGGCATAATAATAGAAACTGAGTGAATGGAGAATAAAAGAAAAAATAAATGAACAGACCCTCAGTGATCTGTAAGGCAGCCCCAGCAGCCTTCTGTACATGTAACTAGAGGCCCCATATGTCCCATATAAGACATATGTCCCTTGCATAATATTGATTATTGTTTTTAATCTCCAGAGCCGTGTACTATGAAACATTACATTCAGTCACCTGTTGTTTTCAGCATAACCATATGTTTCTGAGATCAGTCCATGTTGATACATAAATCTGATTCTTTTCATTTCTGTACATTATTCCATAGGATAAGTATACCACATTTTATTTATCTATTCTTCTGTTAATGGACATGCAAATTAGCCAATGTTTATTCTATGGAAATCAAAGCTGCAGAGAACATATTTGTGGTGGTGTGTTGTTAAATGTTTAACCATCAGCTCTCAAAAATAAATAAATAAATAAATAAATAAAGAGAAAGAGAGAGAGAGAGCCCTGCTTTGTAATGTTTGTTAATTTCCATGTTGTAAATCCTCTGACCGCGACCGAATTCAGAGTAGTGGCGTGATGGCATCGAACACAGAGTTGGAGGGAACTGGATATCCTGGGGTCCTGCGAGCTGGTATGAGTTGGCTGCAGGACACCATGTACATACCTCTCTGTGTGTCTATGTGAACGTTTCCCTAGCAATATATCTCAGGATGAAGCTGCAGTGGGCACGCTCTAATTTACCACTGATTGCCCAATTGCTGTCCGACGTGGCCTTCCTAATTTATACACCTTCCAGCCGCCAGTGACAGTATTCATGCCTTGCCATCTCCCCCGGGCTCAGTACATTCCGACTTACATTTCTGCCACTGTGATGAATGAGAGACATCCCAACCAGTGAGGCTGAACACATTTTCATGTGTTTATTGGTGACTTGGATGTCCCTATCTGCAAAACGCCTTTCATATTCTTAGCCCATTTTCATCCCCGATTATTTACCTTTTTCTTAATGACGGCCGGGAGTTCTTCCTATAGCATATCCTAATCCCCTGTTTGTTATATGTGAATGGCAAATATTTTCAGTCTGCCTTACTAATCTTTCCTTTATTGGTTTATGCTTTTAGTCATTTGTTTAAGAAATTCTTCCTCTCCTGCAAATCATAAAGACATTCTCCTCCATGCTTCCTTTTTTTTTTCCATGCTTCCTTTTTACAGATCATCTTTTTGTCTTGTTACATGAGCAATATGAATTCTTTGCAGAAAAATTAGAAAATACACAAAATCCAGGAGAAGAAAAATCACTTACAATTCTACTACCCAGAAATAACCACTTTCAGTATGTTGGCCTGGGATATATATACACCAGATATATATACATAGGTCTGTCCCTGTGATGTCACCCCACCCAGGGCACCTTGCTCTGGGCAGTGTGAAGCCCCCTGAGAGTTTGGTTGCACTCTTTAATCTGTCAATCTTCCTTTCTAGCATTTTTTTTTAATCTGGACCTCCCATGCTTGGGTTTTGGTCTTTTTTTAAGTAGGTTTGTTGTTGGTTAGCAGGTTGTTTCAATGTGCCTGCCCTCGTGGCAGCAAAGCCTCCAGCTGTGTGGGACAAGGACTTCTGGTTCCTTTGTTCTGTTCCCATTCTGGCCCTTGGCCAGTCTCCAGCTGAACAAGCTCGGCCCTTCTCGGGGCGGAGGGCGGGGGTGACAGGGTCACCGAGAGGAGGGAAGGGGAAAAGCCCTGAGCTGTCATTTGGGCCACTACTGTGGAATTTCTGGGGACAAGTCAGGGGCAGGTCACTTAGCTTCTCTCAGTCTTGGTCAGGTCCCTGTTTCCTGCTTCCTGCGGGGGCTATGGGGAGGGCAGACTGCACTTGTTAGGTTTTCTGCACCTGAGAGCAGGTAGAGTCGGCCAGGAGGTGGATAGGAGAGCTGCGAGACCTGGGTGTGCTTGGAGCTGGGAGTTCTCTATGAAGAACTCTGCTTGCCTCAGGTAGATTTAAGCTACTTCTTTCTTGCCAGCATGAAAATGCAGAGTTGCTCAGACAAGCCCCAAATGAGCTTGTCCTCCAAAGCGCCTTCCTGTTGATTTAGGTTCCTTCCCAACTTTGTCACTGACTTGCCCGGAGGCTTTGGCAAGTCACTCCGCCTGGGCCTAGGACCCCTTCTGGAAACTCCCCTTTAGGGGAAGTAGGTAGTGATGTTAGGAGCAGCTTTGATTTTCTCCCACCCCTGGGCGACTTATGCAACTTATTTAATCTTTCTGGAGCTCAGTTTCATAATCTATAAAACTGGAACCTGATAGCACCAAATAATTTATTGATGCAGGCAAGGTAAGACTCAACGTGTCCATTTTAGTATAAAGACAGAATTCTAGGATTCCGGGGTCGCCCAAGAAGGGATGGGTGTCATACCCAGAAGGGCCAGAAGGTGGTGCTGTCTCAGAGCAAATCTCCCAGCGGCTGGTGGGAAGGTTTTCTCCAGCAAGTGGGGAGGTCCCTTTGAGCCAGAGTACATTGTGATTGAAGGGGCTCTGGAGAGTCCAGCGCCCTAATCTTCCAGAGACGGGTTCTGAAGCTAAAGAGAGCATGCCGCTGTAGTCACAACAATCAGAGCTTCACCCCAGGGCCCATGTGGCCAGAGGGAGCCTCCTTACTCTCCCCCCACCTCCAGTCTCCCTGCCACCTACGGGCCACCCCTGGCCCTCCGCAAAGGTGTGGTAGAACCTGCTGGAGAGGTTGGGATGACTGGCTTCCCCAAGCCTTGCTGGGTATCTGTCTGGGTGGGGGAGTGGTGTCTGACTCTCTAGGGGAGGAGGACCCAGGCTGCCCGACCCTTGGATGACCCTGCACAGAATTCCCCACTCAGCCTTTCTCAAGGGTCCTTGGCCAGTGGTGGGTGGAGAGGGGTGCAGCTTGGAGAAACTGAGGCATGAACTGAAGGAGGCAGCTCAGAGGGCACAGAGCTGGGGTGCCCTCTGCCCTACAGGGACCCCTTCCTTGTGAGTGCCTGATCCCTAGCCCAAGCAAGCAAGTATCTCACTCTCAGGGTCTGGGAGCTGAGACACCCAGCAGATGACCCCCAGGGGCTATCCCTGCAGGCTCAAGGCACAACCTGGCACTAAAGGTGGCTCATCTCCCTTTGGAGACCTTAGCCCCAGGTCCCCTCATGGGCTGTACACATGGCTTGCTGTCCCTGGCTCTTGCTTACAGAGATAACTCCTCCCCAGATCTGCCTCCCCAGTCTCTTTTTCTCCCCCTACTGCATCCCCTAACAGACCTTGACCTGCCACCCCACTCCCTCTGAAGGTCTTGCATCATCTCCAGGCATCCCAGACTCCTAGAGCCCCTAGGAGGGATGCTGAGTGGCTGAGCCCTTGGAACCAGGGAGCCAGGGCCCTCACAGGGGGAATGGAGGCCTGGGCCATTTCCATTTCTTGAGACCGTGGTCTATTTGAAAAATGAAGGATGGCAATGAGAGTTACAAACACTGAAGCTTATTTTAAATACTTACCATTCCAGATGAACAGTTTCTACTTATAAAACATGACAGGGACTAAAACTTCTCTGGTATGACATCTAAAGTCTAGATTTGGGGCCCTTCATGAATGTAAGGCCCAGAGCCAAGTGGCTCCCTTTTCTTCTCCCTCCCATAGACCGAGACGGGCTGCTGTGGACTTGGGTAGGTCAGGGGAGGGGAGAGCAGTGCAAAGACCTGGCTGGAATGTGGGGCTTGGGGTCTGCTCCATCTCTGAAGGTTCTGGAATCATAGAAGCTCAGGCCTAGAAAGGGCCTTGGGGATTCAGTGGCTTAAACTCTTCTCTTACGGGTGGAAAAACTGAAAGCCAAGGACAAGTCCCTTCCTCAGAACACTCGACAAGTGAGAAATGGATCCAGGCCATGACACCAGGTCTCCTGACTCCCAGGCTGGTGTTCTCCCTGCCTCATTTTAGTAAAAAGAGAAAAGGAAAAACACCCAGGAAAGACTGAGGCTGAAACACCCCCTATTTACCTCTCCTCCCCTAGGCAGTCTCAGCCCATCTTTCTCCCGACGTCACCAATTCCAGAACCCCGAGCTCGTCAATCACAAAACCATCCCCTTTCCTCTCCTACCCTTGGTATTTGGACACAGAAGGAATCTGGTTCCATCTTAACACTGGAGTAATCTAGAAAGGGCAAGAAGCTCCCAAGGGGCAGAAATGGCCATAAGAGGGATGGGGGAGGTGGGTCTCATTGCTAGGCAACCGGCTTCATCTGTTGCCTCGGTGACAGCCCCATCAGAGGGAGGCTGTGTGCGAGTGCGTGCCTGTGAGTCTCCAGGCTTCTCAACACCAGCTGGCTGGAACCACGTCCTCCCCCATGGCAGACTCCCTCCTGCACATATCTGAGCACCCCCCCCAACACGAATAAGACCCTGTCCTGCCTCATTTCCTGCCTGCTGCCCCCTGCTCATCACAGAGTCTCCTGCTTCAGCCACCCCAAATTGTCAGCCTCACAAATTACAACAGCATCTTGGATCTTGCCTCTAGACCTTAGTTCAAGCAGTTCTCCCCATCTAGTGGCCTGCTGGGCCGCTGCCTTGTGGGAGCAGAGCGGGGTGGGGAAGAGGGATGCTTGCTACTCTCTCCCAAGGATGCTTGGTGGTTGCAGAGGTTGCCTGTGGCTGGGTCCCCTGCCATCCACTTTCAGGGACCGAAGAAGCCAGACAGGTAACCCTTCATACACTTCACAGACGTCCGGTGAGAGCTGCCTACATGCCAGGTACTGTGCCAGGCCCGGGAGCCCAGGAGCTCAGCCACGCAAGGGAGCAGACAAGGAAACAGAGTCATACAGGTGGGTGTCTTTATAAAGAAGAGATCTCAGGGAGCTTGTCGGCACAAAGAAAGGCATCTCATCCATGGCTGTGGGAGAGGGGGCTGTGGTAGGCTGAGTCAGCGCCCTCCCCCCACCCGAGAAACATCCAGGTTCTAAATCCCAGAACCTGCGAATGTTACCTGGTGTTGCAAATGTTTACGGACGTGGTTAAATTAAGGATCATGGGATGGGGAGACTGTCCTGGTTTATCTGGGTGGGCCCACTGTAATCACAATGGTCCTTGTGGGCTGGAGGCAGGAGCATGAGAGGCTGGAGTGATGGGAGGCAAGGAATGCAGGTGGTCTCAGAAGCCGAAAAAAGCAAAGATCAGATTCACCACTGAGCCCTCTGGAAGGAATTGAGCCCTGCTGACACCTTGAATTTAGTCCCCTGAGACTCCTGTTGGACTCCTGACCTCCAGAAGTAGAAGAGAGAAAGGACCGGGAGCAAGTGGGTGGATTCCTGAGCACAGTCTCATCTGGGCTCTGCTGAGAGCTTCATGCAAAGCCAAACCCTCAGGAGGCCTGGAGACGGCTATTGGGAGGCCCAGGACACCAACCTGGAGACGCTGTGCCTGCAGAGCCTGAACAGACCTTGCCTCCTCCTTCAGGCAGTCCTCTACCCAGGCCCCTTCCTCTTCGAAGACCTAGTAAAAGAAGCATATCAGTTCTAAAACCCTGTGATTGCCATTCGTTGGGCTGGGGCATTTGGCTCCATTCCTGGCCTTTCGATGCCTTCATTCGAAATTCCCTGATAAATCACAGGCAGTCAGCCCTGGTCTTGGCGGGTGGTGGGCTGTGGCATTGCTGACGTCCCCCACTGTCAACGAGAGGTGGGGGCTACAGTGCCCCCTCTGCACCCTGCATGACCCCGGTCTCGGGTTAGGGCCTATGAAGTCTCCATCCACTAATGACTAAGAAATGATAGAAAAAGACTCTCACCTTTATGAGAAATCAAAGAATGGTTACTCATCAGGAGAACATTCTCAGAGCCCAAGGTGGCCAGGTTGACGGAAACACTGTGGGAGTGACGTGCTGTGTTCGGAAAGCAGCTTCGGAAACCCTAGCTTGAAAAATGCTTGTTTGCTTTTACTCGGTAATTTCCCTTCTGGGAACGAGTCCTAAGGAAATAAGCAGAGATGTGGGGGAAAAGACTTATGTACAGAGCTGTATCTTGTGGCCGTGTTATCATGGCAGAAATGAAAACAATCTAATGAACAACGGGGCAATGGCTATGGAATTCAGGGTCCCTGGTAAGAAAATTATGAGGCCTTAGAAAAAGATGTTTAAAAAAAAACCTTAATGATAATGGGAAAATACACATAATATAAAATATTTCCATCACGCACAACTGTCTTAATGGTATAAACAACTTCACCAAGAAAACTGCAAAGAAAGAAATTTGAAAGCACTGTGCTGAAGTGAAACATTGATTAGTTAAAAATGCTGGGGTGCCTGGGTGGCTCAGTCGGTTAAGCGTCTGCCTTCAGCTCGGGTTATGATCCCAGGGTCCTGGGATTGAGCCCCCATCCGCTGAACGGGCTCCTTGCTCAGCTGGGAGTCTGCTTCTCCCTCTCCCTCTGCCCTTCCCCCCTGCTCATGTTCTCACTGACTCTTCTCGCGCGTGCGCACCCCAGTAAATAAATAAAAAATCTTCTAAAAAAAATACAAATGCTGGTGGGGCACCCGGCTGGCTTGGTAGGTAGAGCATGGGACCCTTGATCTCGGTCGTGAGTTTGAGCCCTGTGTTGTGGATAAATTTTACTTAAAAAAAATTAACTAATTAAAAACATTTTTAAATAATAAAGAAGCCTTCTGCTTTTCTGAGGCCTCCCTCCTGGGCCTGGGGCCCAGCCCACCGCACACCCGACCCTGCTCCACGGTGGGGGGGGGGGCCCCACTTGGGGCAGGAGGCCCCTTCCCACACTGCCCAGCCTTGGGCAGGCCAAGCTGTCCCTCTTCACGGGTACCTGCCCTCTTTGTCACTAAAGATGTTCTGTCAGCAAGGCCCTGTGGTGTGGCCTGTGTCCCTGGGAGCAGTGTGTGGCTTCCCCAGGAGCTAGCAGAACAAATTTGTTGGCAGATGGGTGGGTGAGAGGCTAGCTGCCTTTTCCCCACCTGCCCCGGGGTCGTGGTCCTCGCAGCCTGTCCCCCACTGGTGCTCCAGCAAGGCCCTGCTCCTCACTTTCTGCTCCCCTTCCTGGGCCAGCCACTGGACCCAGCCCCTAAGTCCACTGCATGCGAACCTGCACCCTCCGACGCGCCTGCCTCCTTCTGGGGTGCTGGGAGGGTCAGAGCGCATGACGCCCCGGGACATGGCCTCCATGCTGGGTGACTTCAGACACCCAGGGGCACTAATTCCTCCAGCCCAGGTGGCCAGGAAGTCAGGGCCAGGAGGGGCTGGGTCCTCTCATCTGGAACCACAGCAGGTGGCTCTCCACAAACGGCTTTTTCCCCTCCCCTCGAAACTAGAGCCGGTTCTAGGCCAGGCTCCCCCCTTTCTGCTAATGAGCAAACAGAGGGGCTGGGAGAACAAATAAGCTTCCTGCTGAAGGTAACCCAGCCCTCTGAGTCATAACTCACAGCCCTACCTCCCCAGTCAGGGCTCTCCTCCCCCCCCGGGGGGAGGGGCGGCCGGTGGACCTGGCGGCAGTGGCGGCCCAGGGTGGTGGGACTCACCCACCTCTCACCCGGGTTCCCCTCCCGCATCTGAGCTCAGGAATCTGCACGCACAATGTCGGGAAAGGGGCCCAGTTTCTCCAGTGGTACTGGTGGGTTCTTGTTTTCCATCTTGAAATTTGTATGATATTCCAACCTCACAGATGAGAAGAGGACTTTGCTCCCAGCTAATGGGTTCCCCAACTCTGCGAAGTCAGGCAGCTGCAACATGGCCCCCTCCTCTCTCCGATGCTCTTGTGATGATGTGTGGCAGAGTCTGGAAGGAG
Source organism: Mellivora capensis (assembly GCA_004024625.1). Taxonomy (NCBI): domain Eukaryota; kingdom Metazoa; phylum Chordata; class Mammalia; order Carnivora; family Mustelidae; genus Mellivora; species Mellivora capensis. The sequence continues at coordinate 153,989 of PISX010001726.1, read as the reverse complement.
GGGAGCAGGGGCTGGGTTCCCTCACGAGAAACTGTGCAGAGGGTCAGGGGTCAAGGTCCATCCATCATGTCAGTCTCAAGGTCACAGAGCAACATCTGGCCCTCGCCCCTTGACCTGGGCATGTTAGGACCAGAAGGGGCCGAGGTTGGTACGGAGGAGGGCAGGTTCCGAAGGGGAGAGAAGGCCCAACTGCCCCTGTTCCCTGGTAGCTCCTGGCTGGGGCCCCGAAAAATGAGAGGAAGTCCAGGGGCCAAAAAGGAGAGAAGTTCAGAAGAAGGGAAACCTACTCATTTTTACCACCTTCCCACAATGCTTACTGGTAATAGGGATGCATGGCAGGAGGAAAGGTGTGGTGACAAATGTGGAGGCCCCCCAGGGAAAGAGCATAACACTTGCCTCCTGATTGCCGCAGGGAACCAAGCTGGCAGGGCTCGCCCAGGCTTGCTGTCGGCAGTGGGGGTCATCGCTGGGAGGTGCATCTCCCCTTTCCCAGACTAAGCACTGTCCCCCGACCCTGCCCTTCCATACTCAATGGGTTGTTACCTTTTGTGATGTAAACATAAGTATAGAGGGGAGTTGGCCTCGAATCTAGAAGGCTGCCATGCTCACAAAGCCTGCAGATGGAAGGTTTATACAGCCCAGACCTGCATGGCTCAGGCCAGAGATGTTGAGGTCCAACAGACCCCCAAGGGCCACTGCCAAGAGTCAAAGTGTTTTGCGTGTGGAATAAGGCCAGTTGGTCTTTATTCCCATGAGACGGTGCTCGTTTGGCAGATAGATCTGACACCAGGTTGGGGAGGAGTCCCTTTGGTTATTACGAGGGGTCTTTTCCCCCACCCAGAATCACGCTGAACGGGCTGCCCAAATGCTCACCGTCCAAGCCCGTGTAACCCTTGGCTTGACCAACCTAGAGACCTGACCGCTTCCCGGAGCCCGCTCATGGGACCCATGGGCCTCCTCCCTGCTTCTCAGGATCTGTCCCCTGCAGACCTTTCTCAAGGATTCTTGGCATCCGAGCCAGGCGTCCAGCTTTTGGAAGCTTTTGGAAACAAACAAATGAGTCTTGTTGGCTGTGAATGTCCCCAGGGAAGGGAAAGCAAAGCCTGGCTCCCTCACAGAAGGGAGATGACAGGGACATGGGGCTTCACACAGGATCTGTCCCACTTATGGGCTCACCAGGGCTCCAAAGGGGACACATGAAGAATTACAATATGGAGTTCGATCTGCAGTGGACTCCTGGGAGGGTTGCAGACAAGGAAGCTGAACCTCTGGGTGTATCCAGCCAAGGTTGTACATCTGGAAGATGTCAGAGCAGGAAGGGGAACCCAGAACTGTGCTTTGCATGCCCAGCTTTTCAGAAATAAGGCAACTTCACACCATAGCATCATCTTCTCCAAGGGCTTACTGGAAGCCAGCCACTGATCTGAGTGCCTCACACGTAACCCTGGGAGGTGGATACCTTTGTTTTCATGATCACTTGGGAGCATAGAGAGGATAGGGGAATGTCCAAGGTCACAGAGCTGGTGGGTGGCAAAGCCGGGGCTTGAGCCTGGGCCATCTGCCCCCTGAGTCTGCACTGCGAACTTGGAAACAAACAAATGAGTCTTTGGACTGGGGTGCAGGGGTGTGGGGGAGGGGGGCTGGCGGTGGTCCCAGCCAGCTCAATAGGTACTTGGGGACACCTCCCAGAAGGGGATGGCAGGGAGGGTAGAGGAAGCACAGGGGCCAGTGAGTGTGCTGGGGTTGACAACGGCCTAGGGGAGGGCACGGGCAGGCGGGAGAAGCTGACAGGTGAGGCTGGCCTGATCCGCTTTGGGGATCCACCCAAGGGATTGGTGGGGACCCCCCCCCCAGTGCATAATGCCTCCCTCAGCTAACCCAGCCTCTCTGGAAGCTGGCTCCTGGTTCCACCACCTGGCAGGCCCAGGGGTTCTGCTGCAACTCCAGATGTCTGGGAAGGTAGAGGGGTGGGGAGGAGAAAGCAACTCCCTTCCCCCGGAATCCAGACAGGATGTGGTCTGCAAGAAGAAAGGAGAAGGAGGCTATAGGGCCACAGCCCCCCTACCAGCTCCTTGCTGGGGGCCGCAGGAGAGGTAGGTGTGAGGAACTGGATAGACCTTGGGGCAGATCCAGGCCTAAACTTGACTTGCTGTGTGACACTGGGCCAGTTAACTCCCCTCTCTGAGCCTCAGGTCCCTCATCTCTGGGTCCTGTGGGGAGTAAAATGAGATAACGATGAGGAAGTGGCCCAGACAGGCCATGCAGTGAGCGCATTTCTCATCCATGGACAATTGCAGAACCGTTCAGTGGTACGAGAAAAAGTATATACACTGGAGGTCAGTGAGGCTTAGGAAAATGAAGACCTGTCCCCCTTCTTACATTTTGAAAGCATGGATTAAACCTTGCTTCCTGAGTGGTGGCTTGATGAGGTCGGTGGAAAGACAAGCCTCCAGAAGGAGCCAGCTCTCCTGACGTCTTGACTTCAGCGCAGGGAGGCTGATTTTGGACTTGGGACTTGCTCTAAAGAGAACAACCATGTGCTGTTGTTAGGCCACTAGGTTTGCGGTAATGTGTTACAGGAGCAGTGAGGGACTATTACACCCGCCATATGGGATTAAAGGCTCCTGGGTGCAGGGCGCTCAGTCCACGTGGAAGAAACAACCGCGCCTGGGCTGGGGGACATGGGACTTCTGCTGTTCTCAGGTGCTTGGTGACAATCAGCGGAGGGTGGGGAGTAGCCAGATAGGACCACAGGGCCTCCGAAGCCGGGGTGCCACTGGAGGCTTGTTTCAGGAAGGTCACTCCGGGCAGAGAGGTGGATGGGCCACGGGGACCTCGGGAGAGGAGGTCACCATGGTCTGGGGAGCAGGACAGTGTAAGAAAGGAATGCACGTGGAACGCCTGAGTGGCTCAGCTGGTTAAGTGTCTGCCTTCGGCTCAGGTCATGATCCCAGAGTCCTGGGAATGAGCCCCCGCATCGCATCGGGCTTCCTGCTCAGTGGGGAGCCTGCTTTTCCCTCTGCCTGCTACTCTCCCAGCTTGGGCTCTCTCTCTCAAATAAATACATAAAATCTTAAAAAGAAAGAAAGAAAGAAAAGAAAAGAAGGAAGGAAGGAAGGGTGCATGTGTGGGATTGGCTGCCAACGGAGGAAGAGGGCACCGTTGACAGAACCTAAGCTAGCACCCACAAGAAAAGGGGAAGGGACAAGATGGGGGTGAGGGGGTAGAGGAAACAGGTTTGGTGGTGACAAGATGTTGTCAGCCCCAAGGCCTTTTCTGTCTTTAATCCTTTTTCTCTCTGGGCCTCAGTTTCCCCGTTGGTAAGGTGATCTCTGATGGTCTCAGAGTAAACAGTCAGTAAACCTGACACAAAGAGACCATTCCATGCTTCCCTCCTGGAGGTGTAGTTCCCAAGGGTGTCCACCAGAGGGCGGGGCGGCCCACAGCCTTCTTAACTCCAGGGCTTCCAGACCACCCTGTGTTTCCACATGCCTGTGCGTGCACGACTGTGACTCTTGGCCTCTGTGTCACTTTGGGTCCTATGGTAGCAGTTAGAGGTGCAGGAAGTTGTCGAGGGTTAAATCTGTGGCAGACGAGGAGGGAAGAAACGGGATTGGCAGGGAGAGCTGCAGCCCCTAACACAAGCCTCACAAAAGCACCCTCCCAACCCCCACCCAACAGGGACTCCCAAGCCCAGACTGCCAGTCTGAGGGGTCTTTCACAGGCACACAGGCGGGTCCCTGAAACTCGCTGTGCTCACACATTAGGTGAGGGCTGCTTGGCAAGATAGGCCTTGTCATTCAGCTAATGGAAGGTGCTAGAGGCTGTCACCCGGCTCCATTCCCTGGAGGGGCCTGCAAGTTCTTTCTCACAGAGGTACAGGAGAAGCTGCAGCCTCCCCTCTCTCAAAGCCCGCTGCCCCACAAACAACCCATTCCCTCAGTCAGCGCTTGCCAGTCGGTCCCCTCTAGCTGCCCACTGTAGGCCCTCCCTTTCAGGCACGTTTTTCAGGGGCTTGGGGCCAGTCTGCCAGGCTTCTGACTCGTGCACTCAGGGTGAGAGCAGACAGCAGGGACCACCAGAGGCGCCCGCCTGGAGGAACCAGAGCCTGGGCCTCCCCACCCTGTTGTGAGGTTTGCATGCATTGGCTCCCACTCTTTGGGTTTCATACGGCACCATCAGGATAGTCTTCCCCACCAGCTCCCAGGGAGAGGATCCAAAATGGGAATGCAGGAAGGGCCACAGGTCCCCCAAGAGAGCGGCACACAAAGGGCGCAAGAGTCCTGGTGGTTTTAAAGGCCGTGTGGGGAACCCACACCCACTCCCTCACAGCTCTCTGTGCTGTGGGTCCCGGGAAGGGGAGCTGTGAAAGGGGTTTTTTCCAGAATCAGTGAGGTCTGAGGGTGCTGGGGGCGGTAAGGCTGTGGAGGAGGACCAGGCTGCAGGTGCTCTGCGGGGCTGTCTCCCTCCTCCCCATGCCGCTCAGGCGCCATGATGCCCATCTGCCATTGCAGAGTCCTTGGGCCGGGCCTGTAGCTCCCCTCTCCTGGGTCCAGATGGTCATCCTGGGCCTTCCTCCCCCACTCTACCCACTGCCTTCGCCCCCCCAGCCCCACTCAGAGCCAGGCCCTGGGCAAAAGCCAACACTGCTTCCCAGTACCTTCTCCTTCCCAGGTGGAGGGTCTTTGGTTGCCATGGAGACCAGGCCTGCCCACCCTCCCTCAGCCTTCACTGCGGGGAGGGAGAAGACGGTTGGGGTGGGAGAGCAGAAGTTGGACAGATATCCAGATAGAGATAGCAGGAGAAAACCCACCCCCAACACACACACACACACACACACACACACGAGAGCCTGAGAAAGGACAGACAGAGTATATGAGGTTTGTTGTGACGGATCTATGATTGGGTACAGGGTCGACAGAGTGTGAACACGTATGTGAATGGGTGCAGGGCCAGCGTCTGTGTGAGCAGAACATGTTTTGGGGTCTGAGCAGACGGGAACATGTTTCTCTGGGGCTGTGTTGGGCAGTCCCGTGTGTACAGTGCCTGGGAAGGTGCATCTAGGGCCAGCGAGCTGGGGAGCACGTACATGGGCAGTGGGGACTGTGAGCACGTGTCTAGGAGGATGCATGTGTTGTGGGGGTTGGGAGAGCCCTGGTCTCCCACGTGACTTGGCCCCCAATATCAGGTGGGCTGGGACTCCCCTGCTCCAACCTACTGGGTGAAAAGGTGGCCTTTGGGTGCTGGGCACTGGGTGGACAATGAAGTGTGGGTGAGGGAAGAACCAAGAAGGAGCAGAGACCGTGGTGCCAAGGCCTGACTTGCCCCCCCCACCCCCACCTTCATGGGAAGATCGCACTGTCTCCCCACTTCCTCATCTCCCTCAGAGGGTAAACCCCCTGGGCAAGGGTCATGTTCCTCCTTTGAAGTGGATGCCTGTCAAGCTAGGTCCTGATTTTTCCCCTTAAATCAGAAATTTCCAGAGTGTAGGGCTGTGTCTTTACATTCTTATTGGAATAAAGTTCTCAGATAAAATACAGAATGCTCAGTTAAATTTGAATTTCAGATAAAAAGTGAATAATTTTTTTAGTATAAATGCATCCCAAAGAGTACATGAAATATACTTATACTAAAAGAATTACTCATTGTGTCTCAAAATTCAAATTTAACTGGATGTCCTATATTTTTATTTGCTAAATCTAGCAACCCTATACTGGAAACCCCCAAAGACACAAACAGGTTGGAATGAAAGGACGGAAAAAGATATTCTATGCAAAGAGAGACCAAAATAGAGCAGAAGGGCTATACGTACTAATATCAGACAAAAGAGACTTTAACTCCAAAATTGTTACCAGAGACAAGGATATTATATATTCATGAAAGGGTCAATCCAACAAGAAGAGATAAGGATATAAACAAATGTGCATTTAACAACAGAGTCCCAAAATATATGAAGCAATCAGGGACAGAACTGAAAAGGGAAACACACAGTTCTACAAAAATAGAACACTTTAAAACCCCCCTTTCAATAATGCAGAGAACAACTAGGGAGAAGATCAATAAGGAAATAAAGGAAGTGAACAGTTATAAACCAAATAGACCCGACAGGCATATCCAGAGCCTTCCATCCAACAACAGAAGAATACACATTCTTCTCCTGCGCACGTGGAAGGTTCTCCAGGAGAGACCACATGTTAGGTCACAAAACAAGTCTCAATGAATCCTGGAAATCTGAATCACCAGAACTATTTTCTCCGACCACGATGGGAAGAAACTGGAAACCAACAAAGAAGGAAAACTGGAAAATTCACAAATCTGTGGAATTAAACAGCACAGTCTTAAGAAACCGATGAGTCAAAGAAGAAATCACAAGGGAAATAAAAGGGTTAGAAAATACTTTGATACAATAAGAACACAAACACAACATACCAGAACTTCCAGGATTCAGGGAAAGCAGTGCTGGGAGGGAAATTTGTAGCTGTAAATGCCTACATCATAAAAGGAGAAAGTTCTCAAATCAGTAGTGTAACTTTACACCTTGAGAAACCAGAGAAAAGAGAGGCACTTGGCGGGCTCAGTTGGTAGAGCGTGTGACTCTTGATCTCGGGGCTATGAGTTCCCCACATTGGGTGCAGAGTTTATTTAAAAATAAATTCTTTAAGAAAAAAAGAAATTAGTAAAAAGAGCAACCTGAGCCCAAAGCAAGCAGAAGGAGGGACATAATAATGATTAGAGCAGAGATGAACAAAACAGAGATGAAAATCTGAACAGAACGGTAAGAAATAAAGAGCTTGAGTCAATAATGAAAAATCTCCCAAGAAAGCAAGGCCCAGAACCTGATGGTTTCCCTGGTGAATTCTACCAATCATTTAAGGAGAAATCGACACCCATCTTTCCTAAATTCTTACAGAAAACAGAAGAGGAGGGAACACCTAAATCGTTCTGGGAGGCCAGCATTACCCTCATACCAATCCCAACAAAGATGTTCTAAGAGAGCTACGGGCCAGTATCCCTTGAGAATGTTAGATGGTCTAAGCTCTAAATAACTACTGTATTGATGTGTGTGTGGGGGGGGGGGGACAGGGGTGTATTATAAGTTAGTGGTTTTTACTTACTTACCCTTTAATAAATAGTGACTTCAACATGTGAGTCAATTCATAGAACTCACAATCATATAGTGGGCCTTGACACATCTAAACTAAGCTTCTACACAGGATTGTTTGGAGAACACTTTAATTACGGGGAATTCCTTCAAGCCTTCAGGCATTGTTTGTGGCTCTGTAGATTCAAAATCATCAGTGGCTACAGATGAAGAAATAGGGTTGCCTGGGTGGCTCAGTCGTTAAGCCTCTGCCTTTGGCTCAGGTCATGATCGCAGGGTCCTGGGATCGAGCCCCGCATCGGGCTCTCTGCTCAGCAGGAGGCCTGCTTCTCTCTCTGCATCAAATAAATAAATAAAATCTTTAAAAGATATAAAAATGAAGAAACAGAACATGAATCACTCAGTTACTGTCATATTCTAAAACAATGGGTCAAAATCATGTCAATAGTCTTTCTCTCTGCCCTTTTCTCTGGTTTTTGGAGAAGAAAAACTTTAGGTTTTACCAAATAGGGTGAGAATTTTCTGGCAAAGATATTTTACTGGAAATTTTTGCCTATGGAAACATTTGAGAACCACTATAATCAATACTAAAGAAACAAAGATACAAACACATTGCAATTTCTAGATTCTGTTGTGAAATCATCTCGACCAAATTTGTCCTTCTATTCAAGACTTCCTATTTGTATATCTGCTGCTCTACGTGGAGGAAAGTTTTCAAGGTTAAAATCAATAATTGTTCTTTCATGGGGCGCCTGGGTGGCTCAGTGGGTTAAAGCCTCTGCCCTCGGCTCAGGTCATGATACCAGGGTACTGGGATCGAGCCCCGCATCAGTCTCTCTGCTCAGCAGGGAACCTGCTTCCCCCTTCTCTCTCTGCCTGCCTCTCAGCCTACCTGTGATCTCTGTCTGTCAAATTAATAAATAAAACCTTAAAAAAAATAATTGTTCTTTCATGAGTTAGGAGCAAATTCAGATGGGCAAGTATAGCTGTGGTATCATGGATTGAATGTGATTTAGGAAGATTCACTTGGACGTATTTAAATATTTGCAGGAGCTGTCATGTGATTATTTGCTACCCTAACAGGCTAATAAAGAGAGAGAAGTTTTTCTCTATTTTCAAAAATATATTAAGGTAAATAAAAAGTATTAAGCATTGCTATTTTCCTTTTTAGGACTTTTATTTTTTACTTTTTTATTGGCATGAATATATATAAAGTCCATATATAATGAATTTATATATATAAAGTTTGTGTATTATTCTATACAATTGTGTATTATAGTTTGATTATTTTTTTCATTGCAAGTAAGTAAAAGCACTAATTTACAATATGCCCCCTTATACACACACACACACACACACACACACACACACACACATAACATTTTCTCTGTCTATATTTCTTTCCCAGGCATTTTGATTATTTCTTTCATTGCAAGATCATAGCTCCAGTTAAGTTCATTGTACAGAGGAAGGGGACGGCCCCCACTCTGGGTGTCAGATGCCCTAGAAAGCATTCCTGCCTGGAAGAGCATTTGTCTATGGCCCCAAGACCAGGCCTGCCCATTATTCCATGCCCACTACACCCCTTTCTGGAACCTTCCTGGAACCTGCCCAACTAGGAATAATACCTGCTGGGGTACCCAGACTTCCCTGATAGTTCCACAACATCCCTCTCCCCCCTCCTTCCTCCCCCCTCCCCCCAAGCCTGGCTGCTTCCTCTGCCATGTGGTTCTAGGCCCCGAGCCAACAGGGAGGCAGACCAGGGTGAGAGCAGAAGGGAGCCTCACGGTGTTAATTGGTGCTAACGAATTCCTGCAGCCCTGTCTTTCCTCCACCACTGTGGGGAGGCAGCAGAACCCACTGCTAGCTTTGCACTTTGCATCCTAAAGTCAAGCAGCCCCTCCCCCCTGCCCTAGGTGCCCTGCACACATGAGAAGGGGTAGGAGGAAAGAGGGCGTTAATATTAAAAATAGTCAATGCCTTCTCTGTGCCGGGATCCTTCCAGAGCACTTTGCATGTATGTTTCTCCCTTAATCTTCATGACAAGGCAGATATTATCAGGAATCCTAGTACACAGCTGATAAGCAGCTAGTATATGCTGAGCCCTTACTCTGTCCAGTCCCGGTCCCAGCCCAGGTACAGACTTTGCCTCGGTAGGTAGCTCCTGTCAGTCATTATTCCCATTTGGTAGAGGAAGAAACTAGGGCTCGGAGAGACTAGGTAATTCAACCAAGATCACACAGCCAGCACATAGCAGAGGCAGTATTTGGACTCAGACCCGGCTGATTCTCTCGTAGGTTCCTGATCGCCACACCAAATATCCTCGTGGAGGGGCTCCCACTGAAAGTCCTGTCTCTGTCCTGTGAATAGGAGAGGTACCTGTAGGGACACCAGCCCCTCCCCTCCAGCCTTGGGAGTCAACACCAGCAGGACCAGCAGGGAGTCAACACACTGCAGGACTAGCTTGGGGCCCTAGGGGTGTGGCTTCCCTGGGCTACCGCCTGCCCCCTCCCTGCATGGTGACCCCTCCCTGCTCCCCGTCCTCCTGGGCATTTAAAGGGCAAATGAGACCCTGCTGCTCCTGGATTTCCTTTCCTGGCCTGGAGTGTGGGCACAGACATCACATGGGGGAAGGAACCTGTACCACCAGAAGCTCCTTGGGTGAACATCTCCCGGGGGCCCAGGTTTGGCCTCTCTTGGCTCTTGATTTGCTGAGTCCCAAAAGGAAGGATTGCAACAGCACAGCACAATGTGCATAACACACACACACACACACACACAAACTCGCTTGCTCACTCATGCCTGACTCAACTGACCTTGCAGCAGCTCAGGGAACTGAGGGGTTTGGTGCCAAATGTCCAATCAAAAACTCCAACCAGCTGACCCCCATGATCCTCCTTGGATCTGACATGTTCTGCTCTTTGACATCTATGCTGCAATTTTCTCACCTTCCCTTGGGCATCAAAACAGGAGCTATTCCATGGAACTATAGTAAGAAATCAGTGAAACAGTGCATGTCACGTCCTTAAGGATGGTCCCGGCTCACAGTAAGTCCTGCAGAAATGTTGGCTGTGACCATCACCTGTTATTATGAAGCCAGTCTCCAGCAATCAGGCAATGGGGCCAACCCCTGGCTGGCCCTGGAGGGCATGGGGGTAAAACAGAAGGTTGAATACAAACATTGGGCCTTCCAGAATCTTCTTTGCCACTGACCGGCTGGGCGACCCAGGGCACATTACCTGTTCCCCACCTGCTGCTCCCCCTCCTACCCTAATTCCATGCTTCTGTTTCTCATCTATAAAATCAGGATGGTTGTAGGGATTAAATGAAATAATGTGTATAGAATGCTTAACACAGGGTCTAGACATAAAGGTGCCTATTACCATCATTATCACTACTCACTCTCTGAGGGGTTGTCATGGGGATGGGAATAAAGAACATGTGTTTTCCTCTTTGTTTGCAAAGAAGGATATTGGGACCCAAAAAGTCAAAAGGATCGACCCGAACCCCAGTGCTGATCTCTGGCGAGCTGGAATTTAAGAGCATAATATCACTGGTCCTTCATACCAATAAACCAACTTGGTGTCTACAAACAGTCTCCATGGGCACAAGCTTGTTTATCCTAGCTTGAGACCTGGGTCATTTTGCTTCTGTCTTTAAAAATAGATTTTTATTTTTTAAGGCAGTTTTAGGTTCACAGCAAAATAGAGCAGAAAATACAGAATTCCCGGGGCACCTGGGTGGCTCAGTGGTTTAAGCCTCTGCCTTTGGCTCAGGTCATGATCTCGGGGTTCTGGGATCGAGTCCCACATCGAGCCTGCTTCCCCCTCTCTCTCTCTCTGCCTGCCTCTCTGCCTACTTCCGATCTCTCTTTCTGTGTCAAATAAATAAATAAAATCTTTAAAAAAAAAAAAAAGGAAAGAAAATACAGAATTCCCGCATATCCCTCTCCCCCACAGACATAGCTTCCGTCTCAAGTTCCAGCACGCACCGAGTGGGACATTTGTTACAATTCACAAACCGGCACTGACATAGCATTGTCACCCGAAGTCTGTAAGTTATACATCAGGTATAACTTACTCGGTGTCGTCCTTTCTGTGGATTTCGACAAATGTGTAATGTCGTGTGTCCACCACTTACAGGACATACAGAACAGTGTCACTGCTGTGAAATCCTCTGTATTCTGCCTACTCATCACTTCTCTACCTTAGCCCCTGGCAACCTCTGCTCTGGTTACTGTCTCCATAGTTTTGCCTTTTTCAGAAGGTCCTATAGTTGGAATCATATAGTATGTAGCCTTCTCAGATCATCTTCTTTCACTCAGTAATACGCATTTAAGCTTCCTCCATGTCTTTTCATGGCTTGGTAGCTCATTTCTTTTTAGTGCTGAATACTATTCCATTGTTTATCCATTCACCTGCTGGAGGTCATTGTTGCTTCCAAGTTTGGGCAGTTATGAATAAGGCTGCTTACTGCTATAAACCCCATGTGTAGATTTTGTGTAGATGTTAGGGTTTTTTAAAATATTTTATTTATTTATTTCATAGAAAGAAAAAGAACATGAACAGTGGGAGTTGCGGGAGAAGGCCAGAGGGAGAGGGAGAAGCAGGCTTCCCGCTGAGCAGAGAGCCTGATGTAGGACTTGATCCCAGGACCCTGGGATCATGACCTGAGCCGCAGGCACATTCTTAACCAACTGAGCCACCCAGGTGCCTAGCATAGATGTCAGTTTTAAACTCTTTTGGGTAAACGCCAAGGAGTATCAGTGCTGGATTGTATGGTATGAGTGTTTTTTAGTTCTGTAAGAAAGCGCCAAGCCATCTTCCGAAGTGGCTGTGTCTCTTGTGTGCCCACCAGCAACGAACGAGAGTCCCTGTCGCTCTACATCCTCACCAGTGTTTGCTGTTGTCTGTGTTTGGGAGCTTTGCCCCCATTTTGCAGGGAGGGGGACTGAGGCGCAGAGAGGCAAAGGCCTTGTCCCAGGAGTGACAGATCATCCTCCCACTCCACCTTCTCCCTGCGCACCTAGCTCTCACAGCGCGTAGGCTACGGAGTCATTTTCCAACGGGCCCTGTGCCCTGCCCAGCAGGCTGGGGGGAGCATCTCACCTGCAGGGAGAAGCTTCTTTGGTGAGTCACCTGAGCAAGCATCCCTGCAGAGGGGATTCTGGAACAAAGGGCAAACCTGCGGGGTGGCTGTTTTTCTTCCCCTCTGCGGATGGCTAGGTGGTGCTGTCGGAAGAGCCGGCTTGCTGACAGCTGGACATGAGTCGGTGTCCCAGCTTTACCACTCACGAGCTGTGCGGCTGTGTCCAATCCCTTCGTTTCCCCACCTGAAAAATGGGGGCAACTCCCTGGGGTTGTTGGCAGGATCAGGGAGGTCTCTGCATGTGTTAGGTGCCTGCAGGTAACACAGCAATGACTCAGAGCTTACATCATCTATATTCATAAGGGATATTGTTCTAGGGTCTTCTTTTCTTGTGATATCTTTGTCTGGATTTGGTGTCAGGGTAATCCTGGCCTTGTAGAATGAGTTGGGGGCTACTGAGGGTCTTGATCATGAAATCATACGACATTGGAAGAAACTTCTGGGTGGTGACTCGTAAGCCAGTGTCCTCACAATGAGAAGAGTCCAGGGGCTAAGACAACCGGGAACAAGCCAAGCGACCACAAAGGTGGGCTGGTTTGAGAGCCAGGGAACCCCAAGTAGGAAAGTAGGGGTGCTTCCGTGCTCTCCTTTCAGTATCCCCTGGGGTTCGGTGGAGACTGTGGAAGCCGAGCCAGTCCCACCTAAGCAGCGGAGAGCATAGGGAAGGAACTGTCCAAAAGGGCAGAGATCCAAGTGGTGCAGCAGAAAGAGCCCAGCTTGGAGGCAGGCTGACCCACGGGTGACTCTTGTCTCCATCACTACCTCTTCTAACAACCTTGGACTCCAACTCACTGAGCCTCTATCTCTTCATCTGCAAAATGGACATAAACCTCTCTAGGATCACAGTAAAGACAGATTGAGACACCGGCCCAGGGAAGGCTCCTGGGACTGGTCACCTTCAGATTCTTGATCTTGGGTCCCCATGTCTGATGATGGCAGAAAACATGAATCTTCCCGCCTGCAGAGGTCCCCTGGCAGGATTCTGTCCTCTTGGAAGGAAGTCTGGAGGAAGAGGAAGAAGTAATGGATGATGCCCCTGGCTGTGGGCACCTACAAGCCATGACCTGAGTGGGGGGGGGGGAGCTCAGTCCACAGAGTGTCCAACTCTTGCTTTCAGTTCGAGTCATTATCTCAGGGTCGTGAGATCGAGCCCCATGTCTGCGCTGGTCATGGAGCCTGCTTGGGATTCTCTCTCTCTCCCTCTGCCCCTCCTCCCACACCCTCTATAAATAAATAAATAAATAAATAAATAAATATCCATGCCCACACTTGGGTGGCTCAGTCAGTTAAGTGTCTGACTTTGGCTCAGGTCATGATGTCAGGGTCCTGGAATAGAACCCCAAGCCGGACTTGAGCTCAGCGGGGAGTCTGCTTGTCCCTCTCCTTCTACTGCTCCCCCTGCTTGTGCTCTCTTTCTCTCTCTTTCAAATAAATAAGCTCTTAAAAAGAAGAAGAAGGAGAAGGAGAAGGAGGAGGAGGAGGAGGAGGAGGAGGAGGAGAAGCAGCAGCGGCAGCAGTAGCCATGACCCAGGGTGCAGGGTGCGGAAGAGTTTGGGGATAGAGATCGGATGACAGACATCTCTCTAAAGAATTGTCCAAGAACACAGGCACTGGCTTCTGTGTCCTCTCCTAGAGGATCGGCTCCACACCAATGCAGTATCCTCTCCTTCCATCCAGCCCTGTGGGCTGCCACACCAGGAAAGGCAGCCTCACTCTCCCCTCTGCCTGGGCTTCTCGTGCCCAGACACACGCAGCGCTCCCGTCCTGGTCCCTCAAGGTTCTGCCCGAGTGTTGCTGTGTTCCTTAGGTCTCCCCGACCCCTTCCTCCTTACCTTGCATCACACCCTTCAGCCCTGGCCATGTATTTACCGGGGCATTTGCTCATTGTCTCTATCCCTGGCCCCACACTCACAGAACACAAGTTTATGGGGGGCAAGGACCTTGGCTTTGGTCCCACCCCAGTCCTCAGCCCCTGGCACTGCAGATGGTACAGAGTAGGTTCCTGTTAAATATTTGCCAAATGAATTGTCAAATTAATACTGCTTTCCTGATGGAAGAAAGCAGTCATGGAATGGAGACATAACTGAGGGGGAGGTAAGATTTGGGGGAAAGGAGCCTGGACCACAAGGAGACCAAGATGCAGACACCAGCCCTCACCTGTAAGAAGCATTCCCAGGGATGACCGTGGGGGTGGCCTCTTACACAAACACACAGGGCTGCTGTAAGCGACGAGGCTCAGGTTCTCAGACCCACAGCCCAGCACCCTCCCCTCCAACCAAGTCACCTTCACTGGTCTCTCTGAAAGCAGGTGCCACTGTCTTGGAGAGAAGCCTAGCCCAGCGAGGGTGGGGTAAGGGGGAGAACCAGCCAGGGCCTCTGCTGTCACCAATGCAAGATGCCTGAGAGCCTGGCCTGGACCCTGCCTGGGGCTTGGTGCCCCATTTCTCTTGATAGGATACCCTCTGACATTTACCCCAGGCGTGGGGTTGGCTTGATGACCCCCCCACCAAGAGCTCTGGGACTCACACTTGGGGAGTTGTCCTAGAGCTCTGAAATCAGGCCTCCCTTCCAAGAGGGTGGTCTGGTGGGTAGGTACTTCCCACCGTGTGGCTGGTGCTCAGGCTTTTGTAGGTCCCTGAAATGGGGCCGACACGCTGATTAGGAGTGATTCCCATGTCAGACTCAAGACAAGTTCAGGCCTCTGGGCTACCATCGGTCTACCGCTGACCCTGTGCATAAGTCTGGGCTGGGGCTTCCCCTCATCTATGATCTGACCACAGTGTCACCTCTGGCCAATAGCCCAGAGTGGCAGGGGGGGGGGCAGCAAGCATCCTTAGCCCTGGTACTGACCTTTCCGAGCACCTGGGACAGTTCTCCACCCCACTGCGGGCTTCTATGGCTTAGAACATTGGTCATTTACACCCTAGCATTCTGAACGCTCAATTTACGCCCAGAAGACAAGTGATCCTTCTCATTTCCCCACACGTCGGGTAAGGCTCGCATGGGGGGGCCTCACCAATGAAGCAGATGAAGACCCTTTGAAGAATGCATTGGAAGCCAGGATTTCTGGATGTCACAGTGGATGGTACAGCGTCATTCAGTAATGATGCAACTGGCATGAAAGAGACAATAGCAGGGACCAGCAGAGGCAAGGGGACCCGTACTGTCTGGCTACAAACAGGTTCCTAAGAAGCATGACATTGTGAATGATAGCAGTGTTCTTGCCTTTTTCTCCTGGTGGAAGATGAAGAATTAACCAGGAATGACATATTTGACAATAAAGAACATAGAGAGACGGTTGAATAAGAAAAGATGGTTCTTGGGGCGCCTGGGTAGCTCAGTTGATCAAGTGTCTGCCTTCAGCTCGAGTCATGATGTCAGGGTCCTGGGATCGAGTCCCACTTTGGGCTTGAGGCTCAGGGGGAAGTCTCCTTGTCCCTCTGCCTCTGCCCTTCCCCTACTCCTGTTCTCTCTCAAAAAAAAAAAAAAAAACAAAAAACTAAAAAAAGAAAACATGTTTCCTGGATTCTACAAAGAATCTTCATATACCCTGATTGGACAATAAACAAGTTAGTTAGTTTCCTTTCTCTAGACATTATTATAAATCTTTATCGATAAATCACAGCACCACATACGGGCCAAGAATTTTGTAGTACATTTAAAAATCAAATTGTTTATATAGACATGGATCCCCCGCCACACACACACAGATTTCCATAAGGCCCTGCCCACACTAAGAGCAGTCCTAACGAGGGGGAGATAAGCCTGATTCTTGTGGATTGGAGTCAGAATGTCTTACAGCAGGGGGAGACCTCGGGAACCAGGGGAACCATCTGGTCTAAAGCCTGCTCTTTACAAGTGATAGGGGATTGAAATGCAACAGTGACACCTCGGGGTATTTAACAAGGACAAGCTGGTAAGTGCTAGGGGCTCAGTGGAGGGAGAGGACAGAGTGTCTGGGTGTTGGGGAGAGGGATCCTCAGAATGGAAGAACTTTCTGCTGAGCCAGGCTGGAGAAGGATGGCACGGAGCATTCCTGGGGTGGCAGTGGGGGATCCAGGATCTTCTCATTCTATAAAGGAGCCCCAGACTCCTCCTGGAGGAGTCTGTCCCTGGAGACACAGAGGGAGAGGGACCTGCGGGGGCAGGGGACTGTCAGGGACTGGTCTGGCTGAGGGCATCTGGGAAGGATAGTCACCCTATAAGTATATCTCTAAGACCCTTCTCCAAGTCTCTGAGCCTTGAGGACCTTCTCTCCCACAAGGCAATCAGGATACCCAGGCCCTTCCTGCTCCTGGGGGCATCTTCAGGATCGGCCTGGAAGGGCCAAGGGGGGCTAACCCTGGGCAGTACCTGCAGCTCCTGAGGCTGCACACGATTTCAAGCCAAAGCGTGAGCACCCAGAGCCAGGGCCCTTCTCTGGTTCTGCCATGCCTGTACCTCCTCATCTTTGGTGGAAAGATCTTAAAAGCCTCCAGCTACGATTTTGAAGCGCAGGTTAAAATTCAGGGCTGTTGCCTGAGAGACGGGAGGTGAAACAGCCCCTTCCTCCTGGTTCTGTGTGGTTTGTGAAGCACCTTCCAGCTGCTGGCCCACAGGATGCCTGCCATACTGTATGCTGAAAATCAGTGCTCTTCAGAATCCCAGGAGGACTTACTTAAACACAGCGCTGGACCCACTTTCAGAGTTCCAGCCCCAGTAAGCCTGGTGTGCGGCCCAAGAATCTGCGTTTAGAACAAGCTCCCAGAGCCACCTGCTGCTGCTTTGGGACCCAGGCTTTGAGAGGCACAGGTGGAGGTGTTCCCGAAGTTGAGATGCAAAAGGAGCTCCAAGCTGGGAATCTAGTTCTGGGGTCCCAGGTGGCCAGATACCAGGGACCGCTCACGCCCTCTGTTGGTGGTTGGTGGCATGGCTGGCTTTTCTTCCCCTTCCGTTTTTTTCTTTCAAACATTTTTTATTTTTAATACACGTTTGCCAATTGATACTACTAGAGTCGATGGGTTTCTGTCATCTCATTCTATAAAGGAGCAAATCATGGCCTGGCTAGGCTAGGGGGCTTTGGTAAACCACATGCTCACAGACGGTAAAGCTTGAACTAGAACTCGGGCTTCTGATTCCCTTCCCTGTACCCTGGAAGAGTCTGAATCCACAGACTACTAGGGCAGATACACGGCCCCCAGTGCCCTCTCACTGAGATCCCATAACAGCTCTCTGGGCCAGTGGTATTACCTCCACTGGAGAAGAGGAGACGGGTACAAGGAGATCAAACACCTGTCCTGATCCCACAGATAGTGCGGGAGAGCCAGGATTTGAGCCCAGGCATTAGGGTTCCAGACCACAGCACTGAAGCCTTGTACTGTGTAAGAGTGGGCAGCGTTTCTGGAGCACATCTATCTCTGGGCTGCACCTGCGGCATCTGCCATCTTCCTTGCCAGTGGCTGAACATGCCTGTTTGCCACCATGGCCCCAGAGAGAGATGGGAGAGCAGACAAGGGCAGGGGCAGCTGACTCCTGGCTTCCCTCACTTATGCAGCTCCTCCCTTCTTCATCCATTTCCGTACATCCCACATATGCACAGCATGCATCCAGGCACACACGGATATGGGGAGGACACAGACTGGCAGATTTGAAGCATGGAGAGGTGGGGGCGACAGAGACAGGGGCTGGAGAGAACCCAGGGACTAAGACATGTAGCTAAGGAGTGAGACTGGGAAAAAAACGAAGAAGAGCCAGGAAGGGAGAAATAGAAACCATGAGAATTGTTTGGAGGGAAGGTGATGAAGGAACGCTCTAGAATTGCTGTGTGCTGGAACCGCCAAGAAAAGGAGTAGTTCCTGTCTTCAAGCAGCTTGTCCTACTGCAGGATGCCAAACACACAAACAGGAAATGTCAAAACAATGCACAGGCACAGAAAGAAACTTGGGGAGTGTGGAAAGTAGCACAGAGGCTGGGTGGATACGCCATCCTCGTCATAATCCAGGAAGGCCTCCTGGAGGAGGCAACATCTGAGGAAAGAATGAGGAAGACTCTGACAGGTACTGAGGGGGATGATATGGGCAAGAGTATGATGAGACAAGAAGCTAAAGATGAAAGAGACTGGAGTGGGTCTTGGAGGACCCTGTTTGGGCTTCATCCTGAAGGCATCAGGGAGCCCCTGATCAGTTTCATGGAGGCAGATCTGTGTGTGTTTGCTCAGGAGTGCATGAGCTGCTGGGTAGAGAATGGATGGGTGGGCACAAGACAGGGGGCAGGAGGACCAGTTGGTGTGACCCAAGCAAAAGAAAATGCTGCGAGGGCAGTAATAGTGGAGACAGCTCCTTTTCTCTGGCTATGCTTTGGGGAGAATGCAAAGTGAGATGGGCCGTGTTTCTGGAACTCAGGGCAGGAGGTGTTGTGGTATAGACAACTGCACCACAGAAGAGGCATTTCTGAGCATCGTCTTCGGATTTGACAAGGGGAGGCAGAGTTCTTTGAGGCGCTCTTCGCTCTCTCCCAGACCTCCATCCCGAGGGGGAGATGAGACGAGAGGGGTGAGCCACCAGCCCGTGAGAGATCGGGAACATTTTCTGTCTGCCTTTGGAGCATGTCACGTGGGTTGTGGGCAGAAGATTGATGTTCCTAATTACATTTGGCTCAAGCTGATATTAAGTATTTGTCTCATTCCCAGAGCAAACAATGCCAGCGGATGGTGGGGAAGGAGCCAAGAGGCATGTTGGGTAGCTGAGGCTAACAATCTGGGATCTGAAATATCCGTGAGGGATAAAATGGACAAGTCACAGCCATGGGGGAAGGGTGACCGGTGTTTTTGAGTTGTCCTTCAGTGTCTTCCAAGAATGATTGGAGGGGCCCCGGAAAGGTCTGAAGGTCCAGCCTTTGGTCTTGAAGGCTGATCTTACCCAAGACAATCCAGACTGGGAATGTGACCCACTTCTGATGCAGGACAGCTCACCTAGGGAAAATGCTTCTGTGGGTCTAATTTAAATTTCCTCTGCTGTGTGTCAAAGGTTTATTTCACTTGATTCATTGTTAACAGCGTTAAATATTCACTGAGCACCTACTGTTTGCCCAGGGGCACACAGCAAGAGAAGCCATGGCCTTGTGCTCAGGACACTTGTGGGCTCATGTCGGGAAGCTCATGAAAACACCAGGCACTCAGACCCAAATGAGCATGGGGGCTGGAGTCTGGGTGCACCGGAGGGCCACAAGAGGTGGGGAATGTTTGAATTAGTGCATAAAAATCAGGAGGGCATTCTTGGCAGGGGAGCACTGTGGTCAAAAGCATGTGATCCAACATGGGAACAGGAAGGGTGTGCACAGAGGAAATGCAGCAACATTTGCTCCCCAAGAGAATTAGCAAGTCATTCAAACACGTTGAAGTGGGGCTAGTAGCTGTCCATCTACCTCCCAGGGCAAGTGTGAAGATCACATAGGGCAGCAGGTGTGACTGTGCACTGTGGAACCCGCAGAGCCACGATGCAATGCTGGGAATGCTAGGCTCCATTTAAAAAGACTTCTGGGGGACCTGGGTGGCTCAATCCTTAAGTGTCTACCTTTGGCTCAGGTCCTGGTCCCAGGGTCCTGGGATCAAACCCCGCATGGAGCTCCTTGCTGGGCGGGAAGCCTGCTTCTATCTCTCCCATTCCCCCTGTTTGTGTTCCCTCTCTCTCACTATGTCTCTCTCTGTAAAATAAAATAAAATAATCAAATAAAATATCTCTATTAGAAAGACTTCTGTTCAAGCCCTGGCTGTCAGTGTGTGATCTTGGGCAGGTCCCCTCCCCTCTCTGAGTGTGTTCACTCATCAGCAAAATGAAGATGGTAATTCCTTCCTCATACTCTTGCAGGTAGGGTTCCAGGAAAAGAAATCAAAATAAAAATATAGCAGGCCGATCCACTGAGCCCTCAGCAGATCCTGATGACCACTGTTGTCATCTACTCAGCCGGCTCCTTGAAGGCGGGCACCTGATCTCCCCTCTTTCTCCAGCACCTTCCGCAGAGCAGGTGCCCAGACACCACCTGGTCGACTTGGTCTAGTTAATTGCTTTGCACAGTCGCGGTGGAGCAGGAAGCCAGCACTTCCGGGCTTAAGGCAGGCAGTGGGGTGCGAAGAGTCCTCCGCCTCCGTCTCCACTAACCCCTCCTCTTCTGAGGAGGTTCAGTATCTGCCTTAACCGGTTCTGCTCAGGTGCTCGGGAAAGAGGAGACTTGCCCGGTTACCTTCAGGTGGTTGTCCCTCAAGTCCGTCAGCGGCTGGATGTGGCGTGACCCAGGTCAGGATTCATGCACCACACGGGTCGCGCCTGTGCTCCGCCAGAGCAGCGCTGCACCCAAGCGCAGTGTAGACACACCTAGGACAGGGACCGTCCAATCTCGAGAGGAGTCTAGCTTTTTAAACAAGGGGTTCCGTAGAGAGCTTGTGGCGACGTGGAAAGAGCGGGCGCCAGGACGACTGCCTGGAGCCAAGGATGGCTGTTTGCCCTTGTCTAAGTCACTTCCCACTCTGGTCCTCAGTTTCCTTCTCTGTGAAACTGGCTACACTGCCCGCTGGGCCAGCCAATCGCTGCGGGGAATTAGATTCAAAAGACCGCTTGTCCGGCGACCCTGTGCGGAGTCCGGCAAGGCAGGGCCTGCGGCCGCCACGCCCCTCTCCGCTGCCGCGCGGCACTCTAGGCCCGGGACGGACGTCGCCAACCTCCAGGGGGCGAGCCTGGCGGGCTTCCCGGCCCACGCGGCGTCTCGGCCGTCTAGCGTGTGACTTCAGCAGCGTCCCCGGACCAACGGGGGTCCCCGAGCGCGGGGGTGGCCGTGCGCGCCCGCAGCCAGCAGGTGCCAGGACCTGGCCTCGCCCGGACGCGTGGCGTCCGCGGGCGCGAAGGGGTTAAGTCCGCGGGCCTGGGCGCCTGGCCGGGGCGCGGGGAGCGGCGGTGCCCGGCTGCGGGCTAGCAAGCCCCAGGCGCAGGGCAGGGCAGCGGGCGGGCGTGCGCTTCCTCCTCCTCCTCCTCCTCCTCCTCCCCCCCCCCCCCCCCCCCCCCCCCCCCCCCCCCCCCCCCCCCCCCCCCCCCTTTGTACCGAGTTCCCGGCCCCTCTTCCTCCCCCCGCCCCCCAGCCTGGGCCCTCTCCCCCTCTCCCTTTCTTCCTGCCTCGCCTTCCTGCGGCGAAGGAGGCTCATCTATTATAAATGCACATTCGGGGCTGACATCAGCGGCGAGCGGCGGGCGAGCGCCGACGAGCGGTCCCGGAGCGCGGCCCGCCCGGAGCGCGGCCCCAGGCTACTGCGAACTGCCGGCGGGGCGCGGGGAGCGGCGAGCGCGCCCAGAGCTGCCCGCGCCGCGCCCGCCGGCTTCCCGCCGCCGCCTGGGGCCCGCGGTGGACCCCGGCCGCCGCCCCCGCACGCCGCGCCCGCGCCCCCGCCCCGCCCCGGAGTTTCTGCATGACTGTCACAAAGGTAAGCGCCGCTCGCCCGCCGCGCCCGGGACCCGCCGGCGCCTGCAGCCCCCGGCCTCGGCTGCTGGGGGCGCGGGGGTGTGGGCGTGGGGAGGGGGCACTGGTGCCGGGGAGGTGCGGCGCGCGCCTCCTCTGCTCCCCGGGGCCCTCCAGTCGCTCTGGCCCCCAGGGACTGCGGAGGGAAGGGGGAGAATGCCGCTTTGGCAGCCGCAGTGGTTTGGACACCATCCCCCCCCCCCCCCCCGCACAGGCCCGCCCCGCGACTGCATTTTTAACCCTTATTTAGGATGCTGCATTTTTAACCCCTGGAGAGCAGTGTTGGGCAGCTGCTTGCTGTCTCCCGTTAGAGCGCGCCGCGGGGAGCGACGGTCGCAGGAGTGGGGTGTGGGAATGGGCTTGTCGCCTTGGGGAGACCATCCGACACCCCACCTGCCGGCCGCTGCTGCCAGTCCCGCGAACTCTGGCCCCACTCCGGAGCTACTCAGTGGAGAAGGCACTCCTCCAGCCCAGGAGTTGCCGCCGGGGGTAGGACAGGTTCCCTGATGACCCTCTTGAAGATGGGGGGAGGGAATGTGACAGGGACCGGAGTGATGCGCGTTCTGACAGCCCCCATATTGGAGGAGAGTTCTGACTCTGCTACAAGCGGCCCAGGTTTATTTGGAGAGACTTTGGGGCCTCCGCATTATGGAAAGCAGACCAAGGTAGTTGTGGAAAATGCCCAGCATCAGGAGACCCGAGTTCACTCCCCAGCTCTGCCCCAAACCCCATGGATGACCTTGGCTGGGCCCTTCTGCTCCGGGCCTCAGTTTTCTCTTGTGGAATGTGAGGATGATACTGTGGGTCCTGGGGGTGGTGACAGACAGTTGAAGAACTAGTAAGAAGATCAGAGGTGTGAATCCAGACTTTTCAGAGGGCCTTGTCAGGGTAAGGATCTCACAGCCTGGCCTTGGCCTTAGGATTGGCAATGCCTGCACCCAAGGCCAGATTCAAGCAGCTACCCACCTGACTCTCAGGACTGGAGAGCTGGAGGCCAGTGTGGAGAGGAGGTCAGAGCAGTGGACCAGATGGAGGGTCAGCTGTGGAGGTGATGGGAAGGGTGCTTCTGGCTCCTTCTGCTAAGCCAGGGGTTACCAGTGCCTCCAGGAGATCTGCCTGCCCAGAGACAGCATGTCTGTCCAGGGTCTTTGGGCTCAGTGCCAAAAATGGGACTTAGAAACATTGCTGGGGGTGGGGGGGATGTGCCTGGGGGCTAAGGGTCTGCCTTAGTTTTGACTACTCCTGGCAGGGCTGCTGTGGACCACGGTGGGTAGGATGCTTCGTGTTTGGAAATGATGCAAATGCTGTTTGCCTGGGAAGGATTATTATCATTAAGGTTATTCATGTCAAAGAGGCAAGCAGGCCAAGGCAGAAGAGTAATGGATGGGCCTGGATGAGAGTTAAAGCACATGAGATTTGTAATAATAGCACTGAAATTTGACTCAGTGCCTCCACTGCGTCTCTTTATGTACATGAGCTTAGGCAGCCTTCCTTCCCAAGAGGCCTGCAAGGAAGGTGTGTTCAGCCCCCTTAGAAGTGGAAGAGGCTGAGGCTCAGAGAGGAAAAGAGACTTGCTTAAGTTCACACAGCAAGTAAGTAGCAAAGCTGGGGTTTGCCGTCAGCTCTATCACAACCTATAGCCTGTGATCTTTGTCTTGCTCTGCACTGTCGAGTACGTGGAGGTTGGGTTATGCCCATGAAAGGGGGTCGCTACTCGGAGCCTCAGGCCCCGGGGCATGGAGCCCACAAAAGTGGGTAAACTTTTTTTTGTCTGCCTAGCCTCTTGGATCTAGTGATTATTCACTGATGCCCTCCCCTTTCCCCGTAGCCTCCACCAAACCCTCCTGGATGTTCTCTTGCCCTAACCAATGTGGCATCAGTTTAAGCCAGCTCAGAGGATTAGATAAAATCCCCACCTTAACCCTAGCTTCTCTCCCCTTGCCAGCCCTTTGCAGACCAGCAATGTTCATGTGGGGAGGCCTAGGAAAGCAAAAGAGAAGCAGGAGAGGGCCTAGGGGTCCTCCTGCTGCCCGAAAGCCTGCCAGAAGAGGCTTCTCCATGAGTTCTAGAAGAACCACAGTGCTCTGGGAGTCTGAAGGCCTGGCCTCTAGTCCTCAGTCAACCACCAAAAGGCTGTGTGACCTTGGGCTAGTCACTGCCATCTCTAAGCCTCTGTGAGGCTTTCCCATCTGTGAGGTGCAGCAGTTGGTTTCTTGGATGTCTTGGATCCCTTCTGTTGGGCGTTGGCACGTCTTCTGCGAGGCAGTGGGCTCTGATGGCAACAGGGGGAGCTCTTTCTTTTGGGGGGTTGGTCTAGTCACAAGACTGATAAGAAGAGGAACCCTCGAGGGGGTCTGGGAGGTGGAATCGCTGCTTACCAACTGGAGTGACAGGCAGGGGAGGACTGGGCTGGAGGGTGAGACCCCAGCCCTGGCTGCTTCTTAAGGCAAAGGTCACCCCTTTCTGGTGAGCCTCAGCTGCCTGCCCCTTGGAGTCCTCTGGGCCAGGAGTAAGGCGTGGATTGCGAAGGAGGTCTCTTTAGCTCAGAAGGCCTGGAAAGTGGAGGAGAGGAAACCGATGACAAGCTGTTAGATCTTCAGGAGAACGTCCTGAGTCTAGATGGGCCTCCAGTTTCCATCTACCATCCCCCTCTCACGCGTACCCCGGCCCCCTTCCTGGTGAGGTGCAGCTGCTAATGTTGCCCGTGAAGTCCGGGTGGCTTGGAGGGACCCCTGCCCCAGATGGCACGAGAGATAAAGAGCCGAGCAGGTCTCCGGAGTGAGACCTTCCAGGCTGATGGCATGATTCCTGGTTATGATGTTTTAAACTCTTATTTTATTGTGTGGAATTTCATAAGCTGTCTTAGGTTCTTTATGCAATGATGAGGAGAAGGAAGATAAAAAGAAGGGATGCAGCCTGTCAGACCATAAACATCCCCAGGAGGTTAAGGGCCCATCTCCTCCCAGGTTCAGTCCCGTATCAGTCGAGAGGGCAGGTGAGGGTGGAGGGAGCGAAGGCTGCTTTCCCAGTAATGGGATGATTTTATTCTTTGACCTTTTCTGCCTGCTCTCTATACGTTTTGTCTCGATGCCATTTCAGTCATGTACCAGCCTGACTGTGCTTCTCTGGTCCTATATATGCTTCTAAACTCCCATCAGCTGGAAAAACAGAATAAAACACATTAAAATTGTGCATAGAGTACAAGTCCATAGGCTATAAGAAAAGTCCGCCATCTGTAATGCAGGACTTTGCAAACGCCTTTTGCTGCCTTGAGGTCCTTTGGAGTGATTTCCTGGCTTTTGTCTGGCCGTGGTCAGAGCTGGGGCTTGTAGGTAAGGAAGGTGACTGGGCTTCCTTGTTCCTGGGTGTGGCTTGTCACACAAGATGCCAGGAGCTCAGCACTTTCCTGGTCCCCAAGGCCACCTCGGGGTGGGGGGCTCAGCAGTCCAAGAACAGAGTACCCCAAGCAGCCGGAATGCCTGCTGCACCTCAGAAGGTCTTAGGAGAAGGAGTGTGGGCAGACAGAATATTCTAGATGCCAGCATTTCCCCCCCCGAGCAGCCAGTTCCAGGTTCAGAAGTGACATCCTTGGCCATGGCCGGGCCCCTCATTCTACACGTCAGCCCTTTCTCTTCTGCCCCTGTCCCAGCACAAGCTAGCTCACAGAGGGGAGCCCCTGGCTCCTGCTGGATGTGCTGGGACCAAGGACAGTGTGGCCTTGTCCAGGCAGCTACTAACAGACCTTCGTTTGGCCAGGTCGTGTGCCCTTAGGACCCCTGAAGAGCGGCCTCACAGAATAAGATGTTTGAGTCAAACCATCCAAATCTCTCCCCTGACAAATAACAGAACAGGGACCCAGGGAACGAATCCTAAGTTGCCTAAAGTCACTCAGTGAGTTTGTGGCTGGAGGATTCAGAACCCGAGGGCTCCTGATTCCTGGCTGCCGTGCGAGGGGGGCCTTAGGCAGCCCGCGCGGGGACAGGGGGTTTGGCCCCACTCCAGTGACACCACTGTGCCACCCCAGCCTGGACCTCTCGGGTCAGAGTCACCCTCTTCTCTTGAAAAAGCATCTGGGGTCCCTTGCGACCTCCTGGGCCAGGACAAAGAAGAAGGAAGGGGTAATGAAGCCTTCTGCTTCCAACTCCCAAAACAGGGTCTGGCCAGTCCAGAAGATGCCTGGACTCCCAGACATTCCACTTCCCAGCACCTGTCTCCTGTCTGACTTGTACTGGGAGAAGAGAGGAGAGAGCAGGCCTGTGACAGAGCCAGTTTGAGGGCAGAGATGTTCACCGTTCCCCACAGAGACCCCACAGCTCCCAGAAACCTGAAGCGGGAAGTTCTGCCTCCCTCCCCTCAGTTCTTGCAGATACCCAGCATTCTCCTGCAGAAGGTATGCGCTCTTTTCACTGGTTCCTAGGGCCAGCACCCTGGGAGCTCCTAGTCTGGGCCAGGCTGTGTGTTAGGGATTAGGGTCACAGGACACAGAAACCACAGCCCCCCGCTGTCCAGGACCTCTGAGGAGATGGATGCGGGAGGAGTTGGGCCGAAGCACTGAGTTAGGATCTCAGGGTCCTGCGGGCACAAGCCAGGTCTGTCTCCTGCATACAGTAAGTGCTCAGAACCTCAGCCTCTCTCCTTCCGCACTGTCTCTCCCTCCAGAGCTCCCATGGGTTACTTTCTTCCCACCTGGGCCCCTAGGCCCTGTGTTCTCTGGCCCCGGGGTCATTGCCACCTTTGCCCCCATGACAGCATGCAGAGGCCTCTGGGAAGGACAGTGAGGAGCCCCGGGGCCCCTCAAAGCCCCACAGCGAGCCGGCCCTGTGGAATCGGCACAGACTTGAGCTTGGCGGGTTTGGGAGTGTGGACACTGGCTAGACCCACGGCCTGGCAGCATCCGTCCCTGGCAGCTCAGAGATGGAGTGAGTTTTTCCATTTCTCTCCCGGGTTGGCCAGCCTGGAGCAGACATGGCCTCAGCCACTGCTGGCTCCTGGCACCGGGGCTGATTCTGATCTGGATACGCTAGCCACAGAATTTGTCTGGTGTCCGGGAGATGAGAGAATGTGCAAATTCCCTCTGCGCCCAGCCCCCTCTCCGTCCCTCTTCTGATCAGCTAGTTCTGTTCCCCTCCCTCTCCTGGCCTGTGGACCCTGCAGGCTCAGGCTGGGCAGCTGGCATGGAGCAGAGCCCACTGGGCGAGGACAGATGCAAATCCAGCGGCTTCTGCATGAAAAGAAGCTGTTTTGAATGAGCCTCTCCTTTGTGGGCCTGGAGTGTGGGACCAGCTGCCTGGGAGACGTGGGGAGGGGGAGGGGAGGTTGCAACAATGAGGGAGGAGCTGTCCTTGCCCACTGCCTCCCCTCCCCCAAGAGGCCCCTAGAGAGACCTCCTAATTGGTTTCTGGCTGGCACCCCCCCCTTCCCATTAATTAACACAGCAAGGGGAGGCACCCAGCTCTGGTTAGGACAGTCCCTTCTACAGCAAACAAACACGAATCCCTTGGAGGGTCCCAGGGCAGGGAGGGAGCCCCCCTACTTACAGATGAATAAACAGAGTCTCCCAGTGAAAACATGGCCACACCCTAATCCCAGAGCTAATATGGGTCAGAGCCGGGTTGCACACCCAGATCTTCTGACATGGAGCCAGAACCTTCTCAGTCCAATCGCTAATGGTCCACAGCCTGTGGACATTAATCACCGGGCTCTCAAGAATAAGTTATGAAGCCGCCTCTGGGCACACAGGGTCGCACGGGCTCTGGGAGCTTGGTTCTGTTAGCAGAACTCCCATTTTCCAGGGGCGCAGTGAGAGTGAGTGACCTGCTCTGGGCGCAGGTTTAGTGGATGGGAGAGTAGGTGGGGACCCGTCCCCCGGCCGTCACACCCCAGAGCACATGGGCATCTCATTTCCAGGACTCTCTTCTGCCCCCTACCCGGCAAGGCAGAGGGCTCTTGTCTGTGGGTCTGGGGTCCCAGCACCAAGGGGTGCTTGGCAAAGGCTGCTTGCCTCAGGGGACACCCATGGCTGTGTTCTGCTTAGGCTTCCGCTGGAACTGGGAGCTCTGTGAATCCTTTGGGAAAAAAATGTAAGCTGAGTGAGTGAGGAGGGCACCCTGCACGTGGTATCTGAGGTCAGACAGGGCCTCTAAGGTAGGGCGACCGGCCCCGGAGGGTGAACAGTTACAACACCTCCATTTCCACGAAGCTACCTTTGCGTAGGGAACCGGATCTGTGGTCCAGGCCTGCAGACCTTTCCCACTTGAATGCGCAAATCCCCTCTCAGCCTGGGGTGGGTGGCCCTCTTGGGATGGCGCCTGATGACCAGGGCCCGTGCTGCTGGCTTAAGAATGCCAGCTTAGAGCCAGACAGATGGCACTGTATCATTTACTTGCTGTTTGTTCTTGGGCAAGTTGCCTAACCTCTCTGAACACCGCTTTCCCCATCCATTAATTGGGATTGATAATAGTAGCACTTAAAAGGATTATTATAAAGATTAAACGGGCTGATCCGTGTGAAGCACTTACCACATGCCTGAGTGTTCGCTATTCACGTCGGGAAGACAGAAAATTAAACAAATGCTTACAATGAGCATCCTGGGGCTCATGAAATGAGAAGTACCGAGGAACTCTGGGAATCACAGCAGAGGGCCTGACCTAGTCGATGGGGTGTGGAGGGGACTTTTAAGCTGATTCACGAAAGATGAGTGCAGGAGGTAGCAGGTGGAAGGAGAGGAGCTGAGGAGAGGGTAGGAGGCAGAGGGAACAGCACAGGCAGAGGCCCGGAGTCAGAAGCAGTTCCACAGGAAGGCTCCCTGCTCGCAGGTGTCTGAGCCCTCGCATGTGTATTAGGTCATTGTATGCGCTGAGTGACTTTACGGTGCTACCCCCACTTCAAGAATGAGGAAGCGGGCACGGAGAGGCCAAGTAAGCTGCAAAAAGTTGCCCAGCGGGCAGATTAGAGGCTGGTCCAAACCCAGGCCTCCTGACCCTGGCACTCTTCTCCTCCTCCTCTCTGCGGCTTCCTCATCACAGGAGGATGGCTTTTCCGTGGGCCACTTCTTAGACTCGACCTGGGCCAGTGGGGTATAAGGTATGATGTTCTGTTGTCCCTCACGGAGCCTCCCTGGGCTGTGTTTGGGGGGACAGGACCCTTCTTGGCTGGCAGGCAAGGGTCATTTATTTTTCCAAAGGGAAACTTTGCTCTGGCAGGGAAATTTCCACCTTATATTTTTACCAGGCCCAGTTATAACGATCTGTAGTCTTTCCGATGATCTGGATCGGGCCTCAGTCTTTAAAATAAAATTGTAGGGCGCCTGGGTGGTTAAGCATCGGCCTTCGGCTCAGGTCATGGATCCAGGGTCCTGGGGTGGAGCCCAAGTTGGGGGCTCCCTGCTCAGTGGGGAGCCTGCTTCTCCCTCTCTCTCTGCTGCTTCTTCTGTTTGTACTATCTTTCTGTCAAATAAGTAAATAAAATCTTTAAAATAAAATAAAACTATAGGGATATATGGGGTGATGGCCTATATATCCAGTAATGGCCCGTGTGTGAGACGGAGGAGAACACCCATGCAGGATCCAGCTGCCCAGACAGAAGGATGTGGAGAGGCTCTCTCTCGGGAGGCGGGGTGGGGGGGGGGACTGTTCACACTCAGCCCTCCGAAGGAGCCCCGTGCTCAGGGTTCAACTCCAGAGCTGTCTGAGGTCATCTGGGCCAGTCCTCTACCTCTGTGGCACTCCACACTTTCTAGAAACACGAGTATGACTCCTAATCTGAATTTAGATCCACTTAATAAATGCTAGTTTCTTAGGAGGCCGATCCTAGCCTTTTACCAGGTGTTAGGTCCCTGCTTTCAGGAAGCTGGCCGGGAAGTAAAGATCGCCAGCAGAAGGAGCTGACCTTTCTAGAACGCGTCTATACCAGACTCACAAAAAGTGTTTCACATGTATTTCCTCATTCAGTCTTCATGTACCTTTACTGCTCCTCCTCTGCTCAGTGCAGAAACAGAGGCCCAGAGAGGGAAGGGAGGTCACTTACTAAGGTCACAAAGCTGGTGAGGGGCTGAGCCTACCCTTCAGGCTTTTCTTGCCCAGTCAGGCTGGTAGGAATGACCCTGAGACCTGTGGCCAGAGCGGGGGTGTCTGGAGGCAAAAAGACTCAGGCTTTGCTCTTAACGTCTGCTTCTCCCTGCATGACATTGGGCTAGTCCCCTCGAGGTCTCTGAGCCTGTTTTCTCATTAGTGCTCTGCCTCGCTAGGGCACTGGGATCTCTAGGGATCTCACACCCCTCCTGCCCCCTCCCACCACCAGTGTCCCTTGGCCTTGGGAGTTAGGCAGTCTGTCCAAGAGCTTCCCCCCTGCTGTGGTCGTGACAGCAGCCCTCTTTCACCTGTGTCGCAGAAGACACCAGGTCATCTCTCCCACACAGCCTCTGTCTGTCTGTACTCGGTCAGGCTGGTATGGGGCAGATGAAAAGTTGCTTTTCCCTCTTCCTGTTCTATTTCGGCTGTTTTAATATGCTTGGGACAAATAATCAGGCTAAGAATCGGATGTCCTGCTTTCTTTTGAAAAGTGAGACAAATAAAGCATCCAACCCTTGATCTGTATCGTCCTGGATCCCCGCAGGCCCCAGCGCCCTGCGGAAGGTGGGGGAAAGTTGGTCTCAAAGCCCAGTGTTGCCCAAGTCTCTGGGCAGAGAGACCCAGTCCCTGCTGGCCAGTGACCTTGACCTTTGCTCCAGATACATCCTGGTGCCCCCAAGCTCAGACCCGCTTTTCCTTTGAGTTTATGGAAAGCTATAGCCTCTGCTAGCTTGAGGGATTTGCAGCAAAACATTTTTTTTGAGAATGATTTCAGCGGCATGATGATCTGGGATCTAGGGGAGTTTCCAGGACGTGAAACAGCTGATGGAAAAGGAAGGTGTTGGTGGGGGTGGGGGGACAAGGGGATTTAATTCTTGCAGTTTGGGTGTAGCTTGGTGAAGAAAATGCTGTCCACGCCTGCCTTGCTGACCTCCCAATAAAGATCACTTCGCAGGAATGCTTGGGGGAAATTTAGGATTCCGAAAAGCTTGGAATTCTGGGAAAGGGGATTTCTGTGTACCTGAGGGTCCATCTGATAACTTTTTAGTATCACCAGTGTGTTCTCTAAAGACCCCAGGGCTGCTTTCCTGCCATCGTCATGATAGCGTGTGAGAACAAACTCAGGTTGTTATGGATTGAGGCCATTTCAGGGCCCAAAATGTCCTGTTAAATTGGCCTTTTAGGATCCGGATCCAAGTTAATTACCCCGTTCTCCAAGCTCCTGTCCTGCCCAGCCTCTACGACACCAGTCTCAGGTAAAGGCCCAACAAGTTATGTTGTTATGGGGATCGATCTTGATTCCTTGACTTGACTGTGAGCTCGCTGAGGCGGGGGATGATGTCTGATGTTTTGGGGTATCTTTCACAGTGCTCGTCCAAGGTGTGGTGTAGACTTTGGGGTAGCCTGTGTGAAGTGCAAGGTTGGGCGGGATGTTCGGGAAGCCGAAGCTATTCCCTAAACGTTGCTCCTTCCTGGGCTTAGTCCTTACTCCTGTATGTCTGTGGACCGAAGGAGCTGGGAGGAACTCTAAGTAGAGACGTAATGGGACCTCTGTTTTGCAAAGGAGAAAATAGAGACCCCAGAAGGTTTTCCCGAAGGGGGCACAAGCGTTGGAGCAGAAAGTGGGGCTCCCTTTGGTTGATGGCAGGCTCAGGCTGGGTGAATTTCAGTTTCATGGGTTTTTCTCCGCTTCTGGTAGAAATCAGGCCAAGGACTGATTCAGAGGTGGGTGGCGGGGGAAAGTTCTAGAAAGGAGACTTGGAGAACTTCGCCTAGCTGGCAGGGAGCACCCGAACAGAGAGGCTCAGCTCCCCAGGTAATCAGCCAGGAGCACCACGCCTAGTCGTGGCCTTGTTCTGGCAGAGGCAGGAGGAGTGCGTTCTGAGGCTCCTTCTTGGCCACGGGGTTATGGTCCCCAAGATCTGGCAGCCAGATACCCTGTGTACCAGGCTGCCACTCTGGCCGCCGCAGAGGCCCGTGAACCCCACTCTCCCTCCTGGAAGCCAGCCCTCCTGGCATGTTGGGATGCAGCCAAGCTTTCCCTCCTTTGTTTCTCTGAAACCATTAGAAGGGCCTCTGGGTTGGGAGCCGGGGTTGCTAAGAGCTTTCCTCTGGCCAGACCTTATCAGGGCTTGAGAAGTCTCCCGGTAAAGGCAAAGTTTTCCCTGGAACTCTGGTTTGGAGGGATGGAGGGAGGGAGAGACGGGGAGAGAGAGAGAGAGAGGGAGAGAGGGAGAGTGGGCAGAGGGAAAAGAGCAGGGGCTCAGGGCCGCAAACAAAGCCACCCCTTTGCTGCCCCCCCCCTCACGGGGAACCAGGGGACCTTTGCTTTTGAAGAACAGGAGGAGTGATGCTCTCCCCCAAGCCTGCCCCCCATGCCACGTGTGTCACATCTACGATGTACCCCACGACTTGAGCGTCACCCCAATCTCAGAGAGGGCGGCACTAGCCCTGGGCACCACAGTTGCGGAGGGTGGACCCAGACCTGCCCCAGGATGTCTGACTGCACCACCCGCGTGGGCCCGCTGGCCTGACAGTGGGGGCCGATCGTGCTGTGTGTTTGCTTTTTTCAAGATCACCCTCCCAGCACCGTACCCAGGATTCTGTTCCTCTGGGCCTTTTAGATGTTATTAAAATATAAATTCCCCCAAGAGGGGTAATACCTGACTTATACAGCTGTCACCCTCTGAGCCCCACCTGCAGATGGCAAGACCCGAGAATAATTAGACTTTACTTGGGAGAGGTTCCTGAGGAGGAAAGTGAGGCAGGAGTGAGGGAGCGGGAAGCCAGAGTTGCCAGGGGAGTAGGGGCAGTGAGGACGGCTGTGTTTTTGTGTACCTCTCCACCCCAGTTGCCTTGCTCTCCCGACCAGTGACCAACCCCGCTTCCTTGCCCCTAAATAAAATGAGCTGCTAGATAAATCCGAAAAGCATTTGCTGAGCACTTGTGGGCCAGGCCCTAAGCACGTGGCGCCAAGCAATAAGGGGTGCACCCAGGCCATCCTCTCATCAGGGAAACCCCCATCCAGTGGTGGAGACGGGCCGCCCAGAAGGACACGTGCTGCAGGGATGCGGCAAAGGGAGGCTGGTGAGCAGCAGTGCGGGAGGGCAAGGATGTGTGCACCGAGCGCTGAAGCCATGGGGACGGACCCGGGAGGCCAGGCAAAGTCTCCAGAGGAAGAAATCGTAGCCCAGTCTCCAAGGCCGAGTAGGCAGAGGCGTACGAAGAGGAGGGAAGGGCATTCCGGGGAGAGGGAGCAGCATGAACAAAGACATGGAAGGGGGACATGGGTTTGGCTTATTTTGGGAGAGTTGGGTGTGGCTGGGTGGAAAGGGTAGGTAAGGGGTGGTAAAACAATGCTGGAGGGGCAGGCGGGAGCCAGGTGGGGTTTGGGCTGTACCCTATAGAGATGTCAGGTGCCCTGGCCAGGCTGTAACGGGAGGGACCTGATCCGACTTGCCCTTAGGTGGTCTTTTCCAGTGGGACCCTAGAGGCGGAGAGTGAGTGGACATTCCCAAAACCTGGGTGTAGCCAGGTGGGGGCAAGGGGTTTGGGCCCCCAGCCCAGATCCCCTGTAGGTAGCTCCTGCCGTGCTGGGAGGGAGCGCTGCCTGTGCCCCAGTCCCCACCAAGGAGATACCCCTGGTGGGACCACACCATGGTACTGGCCTTTCCCATCTGCCGGGGGCTACTGGAAAGGTTGGCTCTGGGAGTTGAGGAAACAGAAGGAGGGGGCAGAGGGCCATAAGTCTCCTGCTGGGAAGACATGGTTCCAACATGGAGAGAAGACCACTACAGGGGGCTTCTAGCAGCTCCCACCTAAAGCCCAGCTCAGATGCTGTGTGACCTTGGGTTAGTCACCCCCCCAACTCTGGTTGGGACTCAGTTTCCCCAGCTAGATGACATCCCCTGGTCCAAGGCTGGGTGCAGGAGGGGGCTCATGGATGTACTTACTTCCTGTTGCTGTCCAGCCTCAGGCCCTGGCCCATCTTCCTCCCTCTGAGCCACGTCCACTAGTGCATGCACACACACTCCGGACTGCCAAGGTCGTGAACAGCTAACAAAACTCGGGCATTGATGGGGCGCCTGGGTAGCTCAGCCGTTTACCATCTGCCTTCAGCTCAGGTCATAATCCCAGGGTCCTGGAATCGAGCCCCACATTGGGGTCCCTGCTCCCTCTCCCTCTGCTGCTCCCCCTGCTTGTGCTCTCTCTCTCAAATAAATAAATAAAATCTTAAAAAAAAAAAAAACTTGGGTGTTGAGGATCAGAGTTCGAGTCCTGGCTCTGCCATAGCTGGCCCTGTGACTTTGGGCAAGTCGCTCAGCTGGTCGGAAACTTTGTGCTTATTCCCTGTCATTTGGTATAAACATCAGCCCCTCCCATGCCAGGGAATTCTAGGGGTCAACCTTCTCTACACCTTTTCCTATACCCCACTTGTGCTGATGCTGCCTTGCTCAGCCCGAGAGCCCTTCTTCGATGAAAATTCTATCCACTCTTTATTGGTGACCTGGGGTGGGGTGGTGTGTAGTATTCACTGAGAGGGCACAAAAGAACCTTCTGGAGTGATGGCCGTCAGGTGAACGTATGCATGGATAAACATTTTTCAAGCTGAACACTTAAAGTTTGTGCACTATGGGCATGCTGGATATATTTTAATATATTAATGTTAAAATATGAATATTTTATTTTCTTAGACAAAATAATTATTGACTTATTGCATTTACTTGTTAATAATATGATATTAATATTTAATATATTTATATTTGATTTTTAAAGCAAGTGGAAAAAGGATCCTTCCCAGCTTTCTGGTGTAAGCTTCATCTCTCTCCATCCGCTCATATGTTCATTCCCACTACAAATATTTGTGCTCTGGGCGGCCCAAGCATGCAGGGGTGCGTGCACTGCCACGGGAATTCAGGGGTACAAGAAACTTCAGTGTCCCCATGTTGTCAGGAGCAGTGGTTCTTCAGGCTTGGCTACACATCCCCTGGGGACATTTAAATGCTTGCCCTCAGGGCCGGCTTTGCAGGATTATATGACCCGTGGGACACTTGGTTTAATGTTCTGCTGATACTGTCTTGAAACCCTGTATTCTTTTTGATCAAGGACCCCTACAAATGATGTAGTTGGGCCTTTCTCCCCTCCCTACCCCACCCCCACCTTTGCCCAGAACAGTAGAATCAAAATCTCTGGGAGGTAGAGCACAGGCATGAAGATGTCTTTATAGCTGAATTTCCTTCTGGAGTAATGTCCAGGGGCAGCCCTTATCTTCAGACAGCTGGCTGAAACGGAAGCTGGCACCTGACTCTCTAGATGCTTGTAACTGAGTTTGGAACGCTAAGACCTCACACGTGAGGGTGTCCCAGGAGCAGTTTCCAGGTGGCTGCAGGGACAGTGATCCAGGAGGAGGGAGGCCAGGGGGATCATTTCAGGGAGGTGGAGGGGTGGTCAAAGAAGGCTTCAAGGAGGCAGTGTCTCACTCACCATCCTGCAAATGGTGAGAGCAAAGAACGAGAGAGGAGAAAAGGCAAAGGCAGGTAGCAATAAGGAAAGGGAAGGACTCGTCTAGGGGAAGGGAGCATGCAGAAGCACTGCAGTGTGCCATGTGACTTGAGTGGAGGGAGGTGTGGCTGGGATTGGGGCGGGATTGGGAAGCACAGGAAATGACAGTCTGAGAAGTCAGAATCCTGGCGGCAAAGAGGAGCTGCTGAATGTTCCCTGCCCAAGAATAATGTGCTCCATGAACGACTGAAGGAATAAACAAAAGGAGGGTATGGGGGAGCCCTAGAGGGACTTGCCCACTAAATGGCCGTGGTCTCCAGCCAGAGCTCTGGTCCACCTGTGCCTGGAGGCTCTGTACCCCTGCCCCATAGGTGGTGCCTGTCTGAGCAGGGACCTCAGGTCCCCTGCGCTGTGGTCTCGGGCAGCAGCGACTAAAGTGTCCCCAAGAACGACAGATGCTGAACAGACTATGTTCTCCCATTTCTAGGGACAGCAAGTGGTAGGTGGGCGGTGGGGGGGGGGGATGCTTCTGGTAAAAAAACAAAAAACAAAAAATGGGTCTGTGTTCTCCCGCTCCCACCAGGTTCCCCAACCCAGGTGAGCACCCTGTGCAGGAAGGCAGCTGTCCCTGCTATCCTGTATTTCCCATGGCCTCTGGGAGACACTGCAGGGGTAGGGACGGTGAGGGTCCTGCCTGAGTCAGAGGAGCCCCCATTTCTGAGTGACCAGAAGCAGACTAAATGCAGATCTGTTTGTTTCTCCCCCTCCTGAAATATTTAAGCAGGAAGATGAGAAAGGGGTTCTGTTTATTGAACGTATCCTCTAGGGAAGAAGCCACAGGGAACGGGCTGCTTTCCGTGTCTAAGAGCCAATGAGCAGAGAAGGAATTTCTTTGGGTTTGAAGCCAGACAGAGCCTGTGTGCTTGCAAAAGGAAGGGGGCGGGGATTTCTGGAGGGGACAGAAAGCCCTCTCAATCTCCCGCCTCTGGTCCCAAGAAAGCCATTCAGCACATGCTTTCTTGGTGACTCCAAATAATAACTGAAATCTCAGCCTAATTTCTGTTCTGGACTCTGCCTCTACCATGCTGTGTGACCTCGGGCAAGTTGCTTAACCTCTCTAGGTCTTTGTTTACAGCTCCGAAAAGGGAGAGGTATCAATCCAGTTCTATCTGTCTCTTGCCAGTATTTGGAGAGTCAGATGAGCTGTGGAATGGATAAGAAGGGGTGGACAGAGCATTTCACCCTGCGAAAGTCCCAGCTATGCAGTGTTCAAAGTCGGAGAACTGACAGGAGACAGGATTGAAGGGCCAGCCCAGCCGGCAGCATCAGCTGTGGCCTGCGGGATCAGGCCAGGGGGAATGCTCCCAGGACCAAGGCCCACCCTGGGACCCCTTCCCTCCTTCCTCCTCCAGCTGAGTCCCATGCATGTGTCCCTGAGAATTCTGGCAGGATTTCCTCCCAGGAAGGGGACACGGCTGTCCGGTTTCTATCCCCTGGGAGTTGCAGGCACCAAGGAGCCAGGCTGCGCTTCCTCTGACCATGGGACTGGCCTTGTCTTCAGATGTGAAATTCTGCAGCTCTGTGCCCAGACCAGGCAGGCCCCACGTCATCTGCTGTGCACACTCCAGGGGCCAGCAGCCCTGGCCCCAGTTTGGCCCCTGGAGCAGGGCTTCCAAGGCTTCTCCCAGGCCCGGGGTTCTGTTCCCAGCTTTATCACTGGTTTGCTTTTCCTGTGTCTCATGGGGGGCCTTGTAAGAAGTCATAGTCAATAACAACGTTAGGATTAGAACAGATTAGGACAATTCTGAATCTGAGTACGAAAGACCGTCCAGGTGACAGCTCAGAACAACATCAGCGAGCGAAAGAGGAAAGGTCCCGCCCTCAGGGGACTGGCCCTAGAAGCTTGGGAGACAGGACAGAACAGAAATGTCAGAGGGTGCTAAACGCCATTAAGAGAAATGCTTTGGGGTCAGGGGTGGAGCGGTGGGGGGGCGGGGGGCTATTGTAAATAGGGTGGCTCTGAAAGGGGATGTGGAGACCCAGAGTGGGATGAGGGGATGGAGCCCCATGGAATCTGGGAAGAACTTTCTGGCAGAAAACTGCAAGCTCAAGGCTCTAAGGAGAAGGCCACCTGTAGCTGAGCCATGGACAGAGGCCCTAGTCCGGGGCATGGTGAGGGGAGAGGGTCAGAAGGAGGCTGAGGCTGGGTCTGGGTCATACTGAGTCCTTCTCCCACAGGGTGCCTCCTGCTCAGTCATGTTTGTTGACTGACTGCTTGAGAATGACTGCTTAGGGAAGGCAGGAAAGGAGGCGGGAAAGGCTGGAGGTCTGGAGCCCAGCAGCCCCGTTGAGCTGATGAGGGTCTAAGCCAGGGCAGAGGCAGTGGCCCGAGGAAGAGGACTCTTCAGGCTTGGTGACTGGGTGAGTGGGGGGGAGATGGCCGTCAGCTCTTCTCGGAGCTTCTCAGAGGAGGGCTGTCTCCACGCATCCATGGGACATGACCATGGGGGCTCGCACCCCCCCCTGCCACGACGGGTCCCCCGAGCCAGCCTTGCCCCTGGCCTGGGGTCCGTGAAGCAAAACCAGAACCTCACATCCCTCTTGGCCTCTTGAGGATGCTCCAAACTGGGCTGCAGCCTCCCGCAGGGCCTGCTGGGCTCGCGCAAAGTCCTCAGGGCCGGCCTCACCTGGCGTCCAACCTCATTAGTATTTTGAGCAGAAGCATATTTATTTTTTCCTGCGGGGAATTGGTGCCCTGCTCATTTCAAATGGAGGAAAACCAAAGAGCAATTAAGAGGCTCAGCCGTCTCAGGTCAAGGAGAAGGGAGGAGGAAAGTGAGCAGCTGCCTTGTGGGCTGCTGTGCTCTGCTCCGGGTTGGCCAGGGCTGGGGAGGCAAGGAGGGAGGTGCTATAGGATTTGAATTCACTAGTAACAAAATACTAATGATCAATGTTTATTTGGTTCTGAGCATGTTCCAGACTATGCTAGTCGCTCTATGTGCCTCTCATTAACGTTCTTCAACAGCCTGTGAGATGGGAGGCGGGGGTTTGCATGGGCTGCTGTTATGTCCATTTTATGGATGAGAAAACTGAGGCTTGGAGAGTTGCGTGTCCCAGCCCACACAGCTGCTAAGCTGATGGAGCCAGCGTTCTACCCATCCCTGAAGCACTGGCCCTTCAGCTGGTTGCCATTTTGTCCCTCAAAAATAGTATATTTAACCCACAGCTTCTCCCTGATTTCTGTTTCCCTCCCATCAAGTGGGGGAGGGGGAAGGACCAAACGAACAAAAAGCTCTCGGTTGTGGCTCCAATCTTGCCCCGCTCCCAGAGGCCTCCAGTTACACCCACTGCTCTGGGTAGGCCTTGGGGGGGCAGCAGACCTGTGGGGGGGGGTGGTCGTGGTGATGCGCCAGGGGCCCTGAGCTGGGGAGGGCTGGAGAGGAAACAGGACATGGGGATGACATTTTGGAGGTGGAAGCGGGTCCGATGTGGAAGTCAATAGGGCACTGGGGATCCTGGGAGGGGCCAGCTCCCATCAGTGGCCATGTCCCCGATCCAGTCCCCCTCAGCCAGACCATCTACCTCTTCCACAGACTGGGCTCTGAGAGCATTTTCAGTTTCGGGAAATCAGATCCCCCCAGAGGCTGAAGCTCTGGAGGAAAGGGATGACAGCAAGCTGGAATTGGGGTGTCCTGGCTCCCGGGAACTGAGCTGGGTCCCTGGCCAGAGAGAGCAATGGGGGAGGGGGCTGGGAGGGAGGGAGAGAGAACAAACAGGAAGTTTTTACCATATCTGCTTCTCTATCTTGCTTTATCAGTGATTTTGCTAATAGCAACCTCCTGGTAAAAAATGGATCCAATTTTCTCAGGATAAGAGGCCTGATTTTTTTTTTTTTTTTTTTTTTTTTTTTAAAGCCTGGACCTTAGAGAAACTGGAGGCAAGTCCCTGGCAAGTGTCCCTCCCTGGAGCCCACCAGGCCCGGGAGCCTTTCTGCCTTTTCTCCCCAACTCCTGCTGCAGACCCTATCCCTCCCACTCCCTTCCCCTCTCCATGCCCAGCTCCTCACTGGGCACCCAGGGGCTCATCTGTCACCTGGTCTATGTCTAGAATGCTGGGGTTTTATG
The DNA here is from genome assembly GCA_004024625.1 of Mellivora capensis. Classification (NCBI taxonomy): domain Eukaryota; kingdom Metazoa; phylum Chordata; class Mammalia; order Carnivora; family Mustelidae; genus Mellivora; species Mellivora capensis. The sequence goes on along the minus strand of PISX010001726.1, from coordinate 114,564 downwards.
CAGGAGCCTTGCTGGGAGCAAGCTCCCATTCTGCCTAGAACTTCTGGAAGCCTCGGAAGCATGACGCTGTTTGAGGGATGCTGGGAGTTGGGAGCTGGGGGGCAGAAGCTGTGGTAGCCCTGCTCTGAGCCTGTTCTGGCTTTAGGCCTAAGCTGGCCTAGACTTCCCCAGATGAGGGGATGGGGAAGGAGGAAAGTTCTACCAGCCTGTGCTCCTGGAGTCCGTTGTCCACCTGAGTGGCAGGATTCTTTGGCTTCCCACCTCCCACGCTGCTTAGCTGGGTGTTCAAAGCCTTCCCTCTCTGACCACGTTGCCCTCCTTGGCTCCTGCCCAAACCCTGCCCTCTAGCCACATTGGTGTGCTTGCTGCCCCCAAATTGAGCTCATGTTTTTCTGCTCCCGGTACTCCAAAGGCCTCCTGATCCCCAATTTCAAGGCCCAGCTAAAATGCCACCTCCTCCAGGGAGCCTTCTCTGATCTCTCCTCAACTCCAAACTGTCCTTCTCCTGTCACTGCTGTGCTGAGACCCCTACCTTCTCCGCCAGAGGGCAAGCCCCATGTCCTGAGTGGGAGGGAGTACTCGATGCCGCAGATCCCATGACATGTTTCTCGTGCCTGGCCCCGGATATGTTCGAGTGGAGATTTTTGAATGACATTTTTGTATTTTGCACGGAGAGGACTCTATTCCGTGCATGTGAGACTTCAGCCACGTGAGATGTATTTGTTGGCGAACCTATTAAAGGGTGCAGAATAAAGCTTTCCAACCCTGACCTCAGAAGGGCCTGGGACAGATAGAGGGAGCTTATTCTTTCTCCCATCCCCCCAGCACCGCTATCAGCTGTGCTGCCCTTGAAGAATTCTAAAGGGGGGAAGTGATCCCCAGGGCCTCCCAGACCTCCCGCCCAAGAGAGGCTGTGGCCTGGTGACCTCCTAAGAGTGGCGCGCTACCCTGGGGGCTCTGCCGTCCCCTGGGAGACTGCCATATGCTTTCCGGATGTCCGGGTCTCATTATGCTCCAACTCAAAAATTCATCTTGTCTAATTGTGCTCCAGGCCGGAGTGAATTCAGGAACTCTTACCCAGGCTCTGTGGGCTGGAAGTTTCCATGGCAACAAGGGATGCGTGGTAAGGAGCTGCATCCTTGGAGACTGGCTAGGGGGTCTCTGGTCTCTGCCTGTCCCTCCGTGTAGACTGTCCCTGCTGCTTGGTGGAGGTCCCCTCCAATCCAGGACCTGGGGCTGGGGAGCGACGATGGAGGCGACCTCTGCAGACCCCTGGGATGGGTCCACAATTCCCCTCACCCATGGCGAAGGGATAAAAGGCACTCAGATGATTTCAATCTCAGCCTCATTGCTGGTCAGGGGGTTGTCCTTGTCCCACAAATAATCAAATAAACACCTCTTCATCTAAAACATATGAATGTACCCCAAATTCCACTACTTTGACTGTCGTCTGTTTTGCAAACTTTCTAAAATGTGGAAGTGGCACTCCTCCTTGAAGGCCTGACTCAAAGGCCTCCTCCTCCAGGAAGCCTTTGTCTTCCTTGGAACTTGTCCCTCTGCCAGCCCCCTCTGCCACCGTGCTTGGTCTGCACCTCATGCATGTTTTCAGCACAGTTGCCCAGGAGTGGACTTGGCCCAGTATACATCAGATTCGCTTCATACCAGGTGACAAGGTCCTCTAACATAGGTAACCCTCTGCTTTCCTCTCTGGAGCTTCAGATATGGTGCCCCCAGAGGGCTCAGACAGAAAAAGGGGTCTTTGCCAGCAGCCTCTCTCTGCCCTCAGTCCCACCCTAAGCTTCTCTGTTGATGTGGTCCCCAGGGCCTTTGGAGACCTCGCCTTCCATGACTGCGGGTGACAGCCAGGGGATAGCCCTCTGCCTTTCCCACCTGGGGAGGGAGGGACGCCCAGGCCTTCGGGGAAAGAGTGGGAATGAAAAGGAGACTAGAAGAAATGAAGATAGCGAGCGGGGGACAGCCTTGGCCCAGCGCCCAGCCTCCTAGCTGCTGGGCCCTTCTGCGCCTGGTCCCCCACAGGGAAAGATTAGCGTGGGAGGAGGGCTGGGCTGGGGTGGGGGATGCAAACCCAGCGATTTCTCCACAGCCACCGCACTTCCTTCTCCTCTGTCATGCTGACTCTCAGTTTCCAGAAATGACCTGGAGACAGAGGAATGAGAGGGGAGGAGGCCGCCTATCTGACTTTTAATCAAAATGGGCCAGGACACTTCCCAGCCAGCCTCTCAGCCACTGGCAATCTGTGATGTGTGTCTCCCTCCAGGGATGGGGTGGTGGGCAAGTTTCTGGGGGTGCAAATAGCTGACAGGAGTAGAGATTTGGAAATCCACCCAGAAAGCAGAGTCTTCTGCTTGCCTCTCCATACCCACTCCCTTCAAGGCCGCAAACTGTCCTTGAGCACCTGCTGGGTGTCGAGCCCCGGGCCCTAGGGATGCAGTGACAGATGAGGGGCGTCCCTGGCCTCCAGGGCTGCGGGGACAGTGGTGGGCCCGCCTGTTGCTGGGCCTTCCTTCAGCCAACATCCCCTGAGCGCTGCCTGTGAGCTGTGCCTTTTGGTGAGTCCCGAGGGCAAAGCGGCGAATGTGGCAGCTGACAGTCAAGGGCAGGCAGGGGGGTGAGGAGGTCAGGGTCTCACCCTCCCAGCACAGGGTGAGGCAGGTAGGCTGAGGGAAGCGGAGGAGCCCAGAGGAAGAGGAGCCGCTAACACAGTTGTAGGAGATCGGAAGGCTGCCCTGAGGAAATGGTTCTGGAGCAGAGAACTCCAAAAAGGAGGAGGATTTGGCCCAGTGATCACTGGGCAACAGGATCAAGAGAGAGGAAATCAGCACGTGCAAAGGCCCGGAGAAGAGAAGCAGAGGCCCCGCGGAACACAAAGAAACTGAGTGCATCCGGGGCCTAGATGGGCCGTGCTGGGGGCCCAGGCCACAGAGGACCACCATAATCCAATTCGCAAGGACCACAGACTTGATCATTAGGGCGGAGGAGGGGACAATTTACTGGCTTTATGCAGGGGAATGACATCAGATTTAGTTTTAAAAGGGCCACTCGGGGGTGTATTCCTTTACAATTAAAAATTTAAAAAGATCCCCAGTTTTTCACGTCAGGTCACCCTCGGTGCTATGAAGGGAAACCAGGGAGAGGCCAGGCGGGAATCGCAGTGACTGGGGTGTGTGGCCCACAGTGGGCTCTGACTTGGGACGCACACACACTCTGCCTACCTGGTTTCATATAGACATTCCAGGCCACTCAAGAAAGAGATGAGCGTAAGGGCTCTCACTGCCCTGTGTCATTTGTGCCTTTACCTTCTGCCTGTCCCCTTCTGTCCCAAGTTAAACAGGATCTAGCCGTTATTCCCACGGTCCCCGGGGCTCTTACTGCCCCGGTTGGTGGGGGTCCCGTGGTTTGCCTGCTCTAGGGTGTCTCCTCCTTTTACTGCCCCTGGTGGGGGAAGGACGGTAGCTGTGGGTTTCACAGCTTCTCCACTTCAGCGAAGGGAGGTTCAGCGAGATAAGCAGCGCCCACCTTCTTCCTCCTCAAGAACACAAAGAAGCCATTCCTTTCTGTTTTCTAGTGGGGATATTTCACCGAAGCAGACTTGTTTCTTGGGCAAGGAGGGCCTGCCTGTGCAACTCTTGCATACACGCAGTTATTTCTTTTGTTGGGATATGTGTAATTTTATTTTCGGAGAAGGGACACGGAGCTTGGCAGTCTCTTGCTTAGAAACAGCCGGCCCGTTGGATTAACACCCGTTTCCCTTGAGTGGGAAGGTGCTGGAGAGCCCCCTGCCCAGTGTGGGTTTGGGATGGGAGGTGACAGATGTCAGGTGGCCCAGGCTTAGGGAGATTGGAGACAGGTCAGTGGCTTTCGGAGGCGGAACTGTCGCTCTTTCTTGGGCACTGGTGCCCCCATCAAAGTCCCAGGGCCAACAAGTGTCCAGCTTCTAGCAGGTGATGGGTTACTAAACTAGCTGCCCGGTGGCTGAGTGACTGACTAAAGAAATTAAAGAGTTGAATGAATGAATGGGAGGATAGCGCAGAGCAGTGACTGTTGGCCTGGAACCTCCTGATAATCATAAAGCAGTTACACAAAGGCATGCTTGAGGAGGAAGCTAATGGAAGGCAGGACTGAATGAGCCACAGGGACAGTGCAGGGTCCCTTGGATGTCAGTATTCTGCGTCTCCCTGAGCACATCCAGGGGCACGTATTGTATCAAAGGGATTATCCCCCGCCCCACCCCACCCATTCATATGTGGAAACCCTAACCCCCAGTGGGACTGTATTTGGAGATGAGACCTTCAAGGAAATGCTTAAGGTTGAAGCATGTGAGAAGGGTGGGGCCCTAATCCTGTAGGACTGCTGTTCTACGGGGTGCCCAGAGGAAAAGCTATGTGGGCCCACCAGCTCAAACAGACTCCAACCTCCGGAGCCAGCTGGCCTGTGGCCCTCCGTTTCGGCATTGCTAGCCAATGAGCACGCACCGGGATGTGGGAACTCAGGTGGGAGGTCAAGGTGGACGGATCATGGGGGGAGGAATTCCGAAGGGCCGCTGGTCTTCTTCGGGGGCTCATAGGAGAACATGCGCACCCTGGACCTTCAGGACAAGGGGCCAGGCTGTGAGGTCAGACTGCTGGGGTCCACATCCTGGCCCCTTCCATCCTCCAGCTGGGAGGTCCAGGACAGGTTTTAGCTCTCAGTTTTCCCATCTGTGAATGGGGATAGTAACCATGGTCGCTACGGTTAACCCCTTGTTGTACAAGTAGCATTGTGAGCGTGGAGTTTTTTACGTACTGAAGCAGTGAGCACTGAGCCTGGCACATAGTGAGTCTCCTGCAAACACAGCTGCCCCCTTCATCCTCACTGTGTCTGCTTGCCAGTGATGTCACTCGGGTGTCCCCACATGTCACACGCATGCCAGGGGCTCCAGCCGTTGTTCAGAACGTGCTGGGACCTACTTGGGAGCAGCTTTCAGGACCAGCTTCTAAGGGGGTCCAGCCTCCCCCTACTTCCCCCCGTAAGCCGTCTTCCCCACCTTGAAAGGACCAAGCTTGTGTCTGAATGACTCTGACTGTGGCTAAGGAGAGGAACTCTATTAATGAGGGCAAAGATATGCCCTCACTGAAGCTATTCCTAACCAGTCCTAAGCAGGATTTCACTCCAGGAATTTAAAAGGTGATTTTTGTTTGTTTCTCTCTTAAAAAAAAAAAAAAAAAAAAGTGATTTGCTCTCAACGATGTGGTTAGAATATGAGCCTGTCCTTCCCAGGGAGGCTACTCCAGGAAGGCCAGCCCTCTCCGGGTGTATAAGCCTTGACTTAAAAGCACCATTTCATTTCTCTGTAAATTCAGGGAGTTCTTGTGCTAATGTTCCGAAATCAGAGGTCCTGAGAACCTACACAAAAGTGGGATTGTAGGTGTTTTTGTTCTGTTTGGTTATATATCTCTGTTTGCCTTTCTGTCCTGTATGTTTGTTTATTTATTTATTTATTTATTTTAAGATTTTATTTGAGAGAGAGTGAGAACACAAGCAGGGGGAAAGAGTAGAGGGAGAAATAGACTCCCCACCAAGCAGGGAGCCGGATGCGGGACTCGAACCCAGGACCCTAGGATTATGACCTGAGCCGAAGGCAGATGCTTAACCGACTGAGCCACCCAGGCACCCTATACTGTATATTTATTATTTTGACAGTTCAGAGAAAATTAAGCAAGCTTTTAAGAAATCCTCTGAAAAAGAGAGAAACTCCAGACTTGGAGCTGCCCTGGGCTGTCCTAGGTCCTGTGGCACTGTCCTCCAGCGCTGTAGAAGGCATTATCAAAGGCACATAAAAGTAGAGGAGTGTCAGCCTTTTGAAAAGCAGTTTGGCAACATGCATCACAAGCCATAAAAATGTCCATATCCTGTGACCTAGTAATCCCATTTCTGGGAATCCGTCCAAAAGAAATAATCCCAAGGCAGGGAAAGGCTCTATGCATCAGAGTGCTCATCATGGCATTATTTATAACAACAAAAGATTGGAAGCAAAATAAAGGCTTCGCAATATGAGACTGGCTAAGTAAATTAGGCAGCACTTATTCAATAGAACATTTTGCAGCCGTTAAAAATTAGAATATCAAAATGATACAGCAATGTGGAATAATGTTCATGCGAAGCGAAAAAGGAAGGATACAGAGTTTTTCTGCACACCGTGATTATCGCTGTGGAAAACCAAAGAGAGGAAGAGTGGACTGGACCTAAAGGTGGACGGGGGAGAAGGGGACTGGGGGATTCAGAGATGCTCTGAGGTCTGTGGGCTGATCTGCTGGGTGGACGGAAGTTCCTGTTACTGGGAGTCACGGTGGCAGAAGAGGAGCAGAGAGAGGTGGGGAGAAGATCCATAGTTTGTCCCCACGTGCCGGGTCAAGCACACCTGGGAGAATCCGAATGGATGGGTCGAAAGCTCAGGAATGGGGCCCAGGCCCGGGGTAGAAGTTGCAGAGCCATCAGCTTGCCGATGGTGTGTAATCCCGGAGTGTGGGTGGCCTGAGGCAGGACAGCGGGTCTCACCCATGACAAGGTTAGCATCAGCGGAGGTCCCTCCTGGCAGGTGAATCAGAATCTCTAGGTGGGGTCCCACCAGCGTTTGTTCAGAGCTCCCAGGTAATCCAGGGGCGGGTCATCTGGGTCAAGGTGAAAGAAGACTGGCTGGGTTTGAACCTTGCTGGTAAGTCCCCAGAGGTGACTGGGAAGGTGTGGCCAAGGGAACGTCAAGGAGGGAAATGTCATCGGTGCCAACTGCCATCCAGAGGTTGGCATGTGGAGGCCTTGGCCTCTGGATTGAGCTCTGCGGAGGAGGCCCTTCCAGTACTGGGGTTCCTGGTTCTAGAACTGCCTTGAGACCCTGCAGTACCCAGCACAGAGCCTAACATGCAGGTGGCAGGCTGAGGTACCCACCCTGTGGAACAGAATAGAAGAGTTGTGGGTCAGTCACTTTCCTTAAAGGAAACATTTTCCATACCCCAAATTCTGGCACACAGTCTGCAGGACTTCTGAGCTGATTCTGAATGGAAGAGGCCACGTAGAAAATGCAGGTTGGGGCTCCTGGGTGGCTCAGTGGGTTTTAAGCCTCTGCCTTTGGCTCAGGTCATGATCTCAGGGTCCTGAGATCGAGTCCCGAATCGGCCTCCCTGCTTGGCCAGAAGCCTGCTTCTCCCTCTCCCACTCACCTTGTGTGGGGCTCTCTGCTCAGCAGAGAGCCCGCTTCCCCCTCTTTCTCTGCCTACCTCTCTGCCCACTTGTGATCTGTCTGCCAAATAAATAAATAAAATCTTAAAAAAAAAGAAAAGAAAAGAAAATGCAGGCTGGATGTAGGAACACCAAAGCAATGGGGATGTTTTGCTAGCTCACGGGTACAGAGGGCAGGCAGAATATTTGAAACTGGGACAGACAGAGAAATCTGGAGCATAATGCGGAGTTATGTATCTCCCAGTATCTCTGGTTAGCCTCTGCTGGTTCCAGAAAAAGGGTGGTTTCTTGAGCAGAGGGGTGGGCACGGGAGACATTTTTGGGATCCCCTCAAGCTTCATGAACTGGGCATGATTCAGAGCCAGGGAAAGGGTGTCCCAAACTGCAGAGCACTACAAAAAAAGGCCTTCTCCCATGTTCTGAGTGTCTCTTGGCTTTCTCTCTGGCTTACCAGTGTAAAGACAGATACCGGGTTTTTTTTGGAATCAAGGGAAGGGTTAAGAAGGAGCCTCATGGACTCCGTGGGTCAGGCTTTTTCAGACACAGCACAGAGACAATAGCTCGTCTCTCTTGCACAACATCTAGGGTCCCAGCTAGGATAATGCATAGGACGAGGGGTGACTTGAGCATGTCAGGGGCTGGAATCATCTGGAAGTTTCTTCAGTCTCATATCTGGTGCCTGAACGAGGGTGACTTGATGGTGGACCCATCTGGGGCTTGGGACTGGAGCATCTACACGGGCAGTTCTGTGTGGCTTGGGCTGCTTCATGACATGGCGGTCTTAGAGTCGTCCGATTTTTTTTTTTTTTTTTACCTCATGACTGGGGGCTTCAGAGGCAAGGGTCCCAGCAAGCAACACAGAAGACTCATGGCCTTTTGTGACCTAGCCTCAGAACCACACAGTGTCACTTCCACACCTAGATTAAAGGGGAGAGGACGTGGAAGCCATCTCAAAGTCCCCTCTAAGATGTGCTTCTCTGGCTTTCTCGAAGGTGAGTCTGACTAGATCTCCAGGAGCAGACACCACCAGCTTTCTTGAGACCCTCGTGGTCTTTATCACCTTCCAGTCAAAACTTGGGTGTGTACTTCATGAAGGGGAGTTCTGGGGAATGGGGGATCCCAGGGCTTGGCTGCAGCTTCTCCACAGCTCCATAGAGAGTTTTCTGGACTGAAAGGCTGCTTTGCTGAGTGGACCTACACCCCTGGGCCCCCACCAGACCTGGCAGCCTCCCCGGAGCCACCACAGGCCCAGAGCCGGAAGTTGGAGGCTGTCCTGTGTGATGTGGACTGCACAGTCCCCAGGGTGAGCAAACCAGGTTTGGCCTCCTATGGTTGGCTGCCACGGCCCGACCCCAACACTGGTGGTCACAGTTTCCAGGCCTCCTGAGGAAAGGGCCAGCAAGGCAGGTCTCCCTCCCCATGCTCCGTTCCCCTGGTCAGGCCAATGGGCACAGCCTGACCTTCTGACTGGCCGGCTGGTTGGCGGGGAGCCTGGCCCTCTCCACCTTCGTGTGTGTGTGTGTGTGTGTGTGTGTGTGTGTGTGAGAGAGAGAGAGAGAGAGTGTGGGGGGGCATTTCTATTTTTCAAGGATTTGGCTCTTTGTGCAGTGAAGTGATTTTTTTAAAGGATGCTATGAGGATCAAGGTCAGGGAAATACCCTCCCTATTCTTCCTAATTCCTTCTCTCCTAGAGAGCGATCACCCCCCGAACCAGAACCCTGAACTCTGAGTAGTTGGAGCCTCGAGGCTTCGTTCTCAGCCCCTCCCCCTCTAGACTCCCGATGGCCCTTTCTCAGGAGTGATGGGACCGCAGGAGGGGACTTGGAATTCTTCCAGTTGTCGTCCCCATTGCCATCATTCCTGTGCGCATGGCCCCACCCCTCCACCCATCCATTCAGCAAGGGTTGCGACATGTATTTACTGAAACTGGGGGAGAGAGAACTCCGACTCTGACCCTGTCCTCAAGCGACAGCTGTGGGAAGGTGCAGAGCAGGGAAGGGAGCAGGGACAAGCCGCATTGACCTGCGCCTCTGGAGGGCCTGGGATTTGGCTCTGGCAGGTAGGGCAGGAGAGGGGGAAGACATATGGGACAGGAATGTCCTGAGTGTGGGGCGTGGTGCCAGGGGGTTGTCACCCTGCAGGGCCACATTTGCTGCATTGAGAGAATTAGTCCTTATCCACCAGTGTTCTTAAGGCTTTTCGGGCAGAGGGGAAGAGGATCTGTTGACCTGAGTCCCACACAGCAGGCCAGTAGGAATGGACTTCCATCTCTGCCAACAGTCTGGCAGGGTCTGTTTAAGGGAGCCCTGGCTGTGTGAGCTCTGGGACAGGGGATCCTTTTGTGGCCCCTATGGAACATCTAGTAGGTGGTTACAAAGGTCTGAACCAGAGTAGCGTCGACGGGGAGGAAAAGTCAGTGTGTGGTCAGGGAGTATCCAAGTCTCCAGCTTCTCTTTGCTCCTGGCCTCCAGCTCCTTCTTGTGCTGACCTTGGCTTCCTCACTACCATTCCTTACCCAGAGTGTAAGATTTCACCAAAGGCCTGAGAGCTACTGATGGAAGGCTGCTGCTCAGCCTGCCCAGGGGTGAGGTGGGGTCAGTCGGTGAGAACACGGGACTGAGAGAGGCTTTTCACCACACGCGGTGTGGATCGGCCTTCTGGGCCTCATCACTGGCTGTGATAGCAGACAGGATGGAATGGGGTGGGGGAGTGCGAAGAGGTCCCGTTCGGTACACTGGCTTGACCTGGAATCCACATGAATCATCCCTACTGGCCCCCTAGCCCATCCCCAAGGGGCCCCATAATTGTGCAATCAACTTCTCCCCTCCACCCCCCACTTTTCTTAGTGGAAACCCCGCCAGAGACCTAGGCGCAGAAAAAAAATGGGTAGGGCGGTTATCTAGTCTGTTATTCAGAACTAAGTAGGTGACTATTTACTGAGCCCCTCCTACACAGTGAGCACTGGAGATCTGTCAGAAACGGACCCTGTCTGCAGGGAGCCAGCGGCCCTCAGTAAACATGAATGTGTACAGCCCAGAAGAGGAGCCAGGGCCCCCCAGGAAAGCATGGGGCCTCCAGTGCCTGGTTTATGAAGCAAGAAGTGAGCCACTCCCTGACCCCACGGGGGATGGGCTGGCAGCAGGCTTAGGTCCTGGGTGTACCTCTTCACTGCCTACCCTAGATTGGATATCCCAGACCCCTCGATGCCCGGCCCCACCCATCTGCCCGGACCGGTCTCCTGCCCTGATCTCCAGACCCCCTGTTCCAGCAACAACAGGCTCTTTCCCAAACGGCCCATGAACTTTACCCTCTGTCCACTCATGCTTTTGTGCTGTTTCCTCTACCCACAATGCCAAGGCCACCCCTCCCTCCTTGCCCCGGGTTCTTCAGTCTGAATCTGGAATCCGAGTTAAGCTTCGGGCGGGTTCCCATGCCAACTTTTCCTCGACTCCTTCCCCATCTTTCTGTTGGAATCAATCAGGCATTGTCCTGCTTCCTGCCCAGCATTGCCGTTAGCTATCTAACTCAGGCACTTGCTGGAATTTGAGTTCCTTGAAGGCAAGAGTAGCGCTTTTTTCCTTACAGGGAAGATGAGACATAGTGGGTTAACTGGGGTTAGGCTGTCAACTCAACTACTTACCATTTTATGACCTTAGGCAGATGACCTAATAGATCTGAGCCTCCTGTAGAATGGGGAAAATAATACCTGGCTCCTGGGATGGTCACTAATGATCAGGGCAGCTCCATGCCTGACAAATATTGTTTGTTCTCGAAGTGTGTTCCCCCTCCTCTTTTGCTTTGCAGTCCTGTGGTCCTCATGTTGTGGCTCGCACATAATTTGTTCAGTGATAGTTTGATGAATAAATGAGTGGCTCAAGATCAGAAATAAACCTAAAGCATATATAATCAGCTAATTTTTGATAAGAATGCCAAGAATGTATACAATGGGAAAGACAGTCTCTTCAGTAGGGTTGAGAAAACTGGATATCCACATGCCAAACAGTGAAGTTGGACCCTTATCTTACAGCACACATAAAAATCAACTCAAAATGGGGATGCCTGGGTGGCTCAGTTGGTTAAGCGGCTGCCTTCAGCTCAGGTCATGATCCCAGCATCCTGGGATCGAGTCCCACATCGGGCTCCTTGCTTGGCAGGGAGCCTGCTTCCCCCTCTGCCTCTGCCTGCCACTCTGTCTGCCTGTGCTCACTCTCTTGCGTGCTCTCTCTCTCTCTCTCTGACAAATAAATAAAATCTTTAAAAAAAAAAATCAACTCAAAATGGATTAAAGACTTAAATGTAAGGCATGAAGCTATAAACAATCTGGAAACAACAACAACAAAAAAAACCCATAGGGAAATAGCTCTTCTACATTGGCCTTGGCAATGATTTTTTGGATATGATACCAATGGTCAGGCAACCAAAGCAAAAATAAACAAGTGGGACTACATCAGACTAAAAAGTTCTGCACAGCGAAGGAAACCATCTACAAAATGAAAAGGTGGCTTATGGATTGGGAGAAAATATTTTCAAACCATATATCTGATAGGAGGTTAATATCCGAAATATATTAAAAAAGAAAAACCACAAAACTCAACAACAGAAAGACAAACAACCTCATTTGTAAGTGAGCAAAGAATTTGAATAGACATTTTTTCCAAGAACAGCATACAAATGGCCAAGAGATACATGAAAAGGTGCTTACCATCACTCATCATCGGAGAAATGCAAGTCAGAACCATAAGATACCATCTCACACCTGTTCAGATGGCTAGTGTCAAACAATAAAAGATAACAAGTATTGGCTTGGATGTAGAGAAGAGGAAACCCTCAGGCACTATTGGTGGGAATGTAAATGGGTGTAGCCATTATGAAAAAAAGTGTGGAACTTCCTCAAAAAACTAAAAATAGAAATCCCGTATGGGAGGGGCCTGGGTGGCTCAGTCATTAAGCATCTGCCTTTGGCTCAGGTCATAATCCCAGGGTCCTGGGATCGAGGTCTGCATTGGGCTCCCTGCTTGGCCCAGAAGCCTGCTTCTCCCTCTCTCACTCGCCTTGCTTGTGTTCCCTCTCTCACTGTGTCTCTCTCTGTCAAATAATTAAAATCCTTAAAAAAAAAATCCCATATGATCCAGCAATTCCTCCTCTGGATACACAGCCAAAGGAAATGAAGTCAGTACCTTGAATAGATAAATTTGAAACCACCATGCTTACAGCATGATATACAATAGCCAAAATATGGAAACATCCTAAGTGTCCATCGGGTGAACGGAAACAGAAACTGTGATATGCTCGTGATGTGTGTTTGTATATGTGGAATGGAGCGTGACTCTACCTTAAAGAAGGAGATCCTGCCACTGGTGACGATGTGGATGAACCCGGAGGGCATTATGTGAAGTGAAACGAGCCAGGCACAGGAAGAAAAAAAATGCACGATCTCACTTACATGTAGAGTCTAAAAGAGCCAAATTCATAAAAGCAGAGGGCAGAATAGTGGTTACCAGGGGTGGGATGGGGGGGTGGGGAGACGGTCAATGGGTACAGAGTGGCAGTTCTGTAGGATGAGTAAGTCTAAAGACAGCATGGTGACCATAGTTCATTGTATTGTATCGAATACTGAAAATTTGCTAAGAGAATAGATTTCAGGTGCTCTCATCACACACACGCACACACACAAGGTAGCTGTAGAAAGATGGGTATGTTAATTAACTTGGCTATGGTGATCATTTCACTACCTATATGTATATCAAATCATTATGTTGTACACCTTAAATGTATACAATTATTATTTTAAAATAAAATAAAATAACTTTTTAAATGAGCTGCTTGATTGAGGTGCATCTGTTTAGGAACCATAAGATGTCCAGATTAAACTTGGTGTATGCCCTCCATTTCTTATTTCCTGAAACTAACCATTGGAGAGCACATGATATACTGAAGGTCATACATCCCCCCTAATTTCCCATCCCTCCCTACCCTCTTTCCCCGTCCCCACAAGCACCCTGTGCCTTTAAGTTCTATTGGTAAACACCTGATCTCAGGCTAGATCTGTCCATCTTCTGTACCTGAGGGTACGTCTCTCCCATCCAGTAAGAAACTGATGTTTTCATTTTCCTTATTCAAATGGCATATCACCTGGCGGAGTACGATACTCTACTCCCCAGTAGAAGAACTCCAGCTTCTGTGAGGCAGGTTTGGGAGGTCAGTGTGGCATCAGGCTAGTCCAAAATGCTCACATCTAGAAACAGAATGTCAGAGTGAAAACGGACCTCAGACGGACCATTCTGTCCCTTGACTGCAACTCTGAGTCACCAATGAACACCCAGACATGCCGGGCAGCACCTTTCACGCGACACCCTGGAAGGGCCGAGGAAAGGACCCAAGAGGGAGAACAAAAGAAGCACTTTGCACAAAGCTTTATTTGTGTTAGCCAAAAAATCGGGAAACATTCCATGTATATTCCAGGAACATGTCATGAAACAACGACTAAGCTAAGCCAACTGCCGTTCATTAACACGAGGATATGTGCCCCAGCCATGAGTATGACTCATGAGACCAGCTGTCCATATATGGACGCATATGAGTTCATTGTGATTTTACCTCTTCCGTTGTATTCATTTTTATATTTATTTTTTGAATTACAGTATTTTTCTTAGATTATAAAAATGATACATGATCATCCTGGAAATCTGGGAAATTGTAAATTTCCACTGTAAAAATGGAAGTAAAATATCACCCTTTATCCTACCCTTTCAAGGTTCTACCCTTTGCATTTTAGTACTTCTTTTACTTAGGTTGTCTTTTTCCTATGAGTGCATATGAGTATATCTTACCCTGTGCATTTATATTATAACATTATATCAGGAGAATTTCTCCATGGTATTATTTACACCATATTTCATTGATTATAATATTTTACATTTTATGATCCTTGAAATTGCAATGTATTTTTAATTGATAGCATGTTATAATTAATTATGTTTTTTCCTCTGAAAACATAAAGTAATGGTCAGTCCTAGAAGTAGTTGAATTGGGTTTGATGAAATATGGTTAAATGCTTTGAAAGCATGGATTTATGCTTGTATAACAGTCTATCCTATAAATATGAACATACTGGATTTTTTGTTAAAATTATTTTACTTTATTCATTTGAGAGAAAGCACACAAGCAGGGGATAGGGTAGAGGGAGAGGGAAGAGCAGACTCCATGCTGAGCGGGGAACCCAATGCTGGGCTCCATCTCAGGACTCCGGGACCATGACCTGAGTCAAAGGCAGACGCTTAACCAACTGAGCCACCCCAGGTGCCCCAATATACTTGACTTTATCAGCCTTTTATTATTGAACATTTAGGTGGGTCCCAACTTTCTACTCTTAAGAAACATCCAATATGTGAAATGTGTCCACACTGCTCATTGTTTATTGGGGTGGATTCTTAAGAATAGATATAATGAGGCAAAATGAATAAAGATTTTTAAAGGCTCTTGATGTACATGTTGACAAGGACCAAAAGTGAATACAGGGGGATGAAGATGGGCATTGCATTTAGCGAGTTCTTCTTATTCTCTTTGCACTTCTTATTCTCTTACGATGATCATAAGGATAAATCAGCAGTGAGTGGCTCCATTTATTTATGGGGGGCAGTGTGCAGGGAAGAGGGAGAGTGAATGCGGGAGACTAGGAGACTGAGAAATGCCCAGTACTGCCGGGGAGCCCGCAAATACTGGAATGGATGATGTAGGAGTGCTCTGATCTGAGGTCTGAGGTGGGCAGGAGAGCTGTCAGGGTGATGGGAGGTCTTTATTTGCATACTCTTAAGTTCCTGGCAGCTGGGCTGTTCCACCAGTTGGTAACAACATCCAGAAAGCACAATGAGCAGGGTGGGGCCGGGAGACCTGGGTTCCAGCCTCAGGCTGCTGGTAACTTGCTTTCTACCTGACCTTGAACACATGACTTGTCCCCCTCATACCTCAGTTTCCCCCTTTGTAAATGACGGGGTGAGATTGGATGATCTTTGGGAAACCTCCAGTGTGAAGATCTATAGCTTGGGCATGCCCAGCCTATGGGGAGAGACAGATGGCAGTGGCTGATTTATCCTTCATCTCAGCACTCCCCACCCCAACAAGGAACACACTTGTTCCTTGGGTCCTAGAACAAGTTTCTGGGTGTCCCTTACCTAGGCAGAACGTTAGAGCCATTAAGGTATGGCCAGTCCCCTCCCTAAGTGCACCAAAACAGAGGACTCCTGAGAAACCCACCAGTCTTCTCCTCTTGCCCGGAAGTTCCAGGAGAGGCCGTGGCCGTGAGGGAGTCCTGGCTTG
This sequence comes from Mellivora capensis, assembly GCA_004024625.1. Lineage (NCBI taxonomy): Eukaryota > Metazoa > Chordata > Mammalia > Carnivora > Mustelidae > Mellivora > Mellivora capensis. The sequence continues at coordinate 99,015 of PISX010001726.1, read as the reverse complement.
TGTGCCTTATCCTCACCCGCCTCTCTGAATCACAAGTCAGACACAAGTCCCCTCTCCACCGGGGTCAGGAAAGAGTGAGAAACTGAGGTTAGAAACAGGATTTTGGTTAGGGCTGCTCTTTAAAGACTAAAAGTGGCATAAACAAAGTTGAAGTTAGCTTGGGGTTCTCTTTGAGCAGGCTCCGATGTCCAATTGCTGCTGTCCCTGCTTTTTAACGACGAACTGCTGCAAGTTTAGTTCCATGGCTATTGTTTCGTTTGCGGTGGGTTGTTTCGTCAACTACCTGTGAGTGGCACTTATTTGCATACTTGAAACCTAGAATTTTTCATTAGCCACTGTGTCTTGAAGTATCATCTGTGGACCACCTGTGCTGGAATCTCTCAGGTACATGTTAAAACGCAGATTCCCGGGCTCTTGCCCAGACCTCCTAAATCAGTCTCTGGGAGCGGGCAGAATAAACATCTCCATGCCAGGGAGAACCTCTGAACGCATTTTTAACATGTTTGCCAGGTGGTTCAACAACAAATCTCATGGACCCTTATTGTCAAAGCATCCATATATGTCATTGCCCAATTCTGCTTATCCGAGTTGGGCTGTGTGTGGGTTTACTGACTTAAATACTCTGCAAGAGAAGGGGTGCTGTTTTATCACATAAAATTGTGCATAGCTTCTTTTAAGAACGTTGTAGTTGATTCTTAGTCTCTTAGCTTCTGTTACCCCCACGTTGCTCTTCCGCTGATAATAGGGGCACGGGTATGTGAGGGGTCTGTGTGCCAGCCCAAATCAGAAACCATTGCCCAAGACCCCAAGGAGCACCCTAGACCCTGATGGGCGGTAACAGCTGATGGAGAAACTCTTTTAAAGAAGGAGCATGAGGACCAAGACAAGGATGGGTCCTAGAGGACCTTCACAGGTCACAAGGGAGAAGCAGCTAAGCCTGTGAGTCAAGGATGGGGCTGGAGGTTGCACTTGGAAGGCGGCTAGGAGGATTTCAGGACTCCAGGGGCTGTCTGGGGATGGCTTTCCTCCACTCTTGCACTGTGTGTTGGGGGAGGGACCGGTTCCAGGGCCCCAGCAGGCCCTTTATCCGCTGCCCTCAGCTCTGACTGGAGCATTGTGTCCTGGTCGTGTCCCTCACAGCCTCTTAGTGACGGGCTTGTTGTCCAAGATGGGCCCGCGGCTGGTCCAGGCCTGCGCCCATGTATTATGCATCAACAGCTCAGACAAAGCTTCTGTGTGTGGGAGCCCGGTAGGGTGGGGGCTTGGTCCCCCGCAGAGTTCTGTTTACCAGGCACTGGACGCCCAGGGGGTGGGATGGTGGCAAGCGCCACCAATAGAGGAGATGGGATTCGCAGTGAGGTCGATGAGAGGAGAGAGGTGTGGTGTCATGGATGTCAATACGGGCCTTCCTGGCTGAAACAGGAGGGATGGCCTACTTCAAGTTCACGGCAGCCAGGGAAATAGTCCCTCCACCTCCCAGGGCTCCCAGGCTTGCTCTGAATACACTGCTGGGTCATGAGCAGAGGCTGTCTGGCTACCCCGGGCCCCAGCTAGCCAGTAATTCCCGGGGTCCCCTGTGGGGGCGCCCGAGGGCCTCAGGCCCACAGGAGACAGGACTAATGCCAACCTCCCTGATCAGAATGGGGAGCCTCTTGAGGGGCTCAGGACAGGTGTGGCTCCTCTCTGTGCCACCGAATGTGGGGGCCTGGAGCATGGCAACAACACAGCAGATGTTTGTGGAATGAGAAAGGGTTTTTGAGCCTTCGTGGTGGACCCAAAGTCTCGGGCTCAGAGGGGAAGCAGAAAGAAGATGCATAGCCTCCCTCTTACCCTTGCCGCCCGATGGGAGATACAGACCTGACCTAGATGAGGAGGGAGATGAGACTGGCCTTTTACTTATTTCTTTTGGAAGATTGATTTATTTGAGAAGGGGGAGGGGCACAGGGAGAGGGAGAGAGAGTCTTAAGCAGACTCCACTCTGAGCACAGAGCCTGACAGGGGCTCCATCGCACAATCCTGAGATCACCACCTGAGCCGAAACCAAGAGCCTGACGCTTCACCGGACTATGCCACCCAGTGCCCCGAGAGACTGGCATTTCAGAGCCCCCACTGAGAGCCAGACCTGCCAGGAGGTTAACACGCAGGGATCGCTCCCTCCTGTCTGCCGCCCTGCGCAAGGGAGACCTTTCCTCCATTCTGGGCTGGAAGGACCCGTTGTCCCCTGCCCGGGGCTCTGATCGGAGTGCATCGTGAGAGCTGAGATGGGTTAAGCACTGTCCCCCTGCTGAGACAGCCCGGAGCGTCTCCAAAGCGTGTGCTTTGGGTGTACCTGGATTGCTCTGGGAACCAGGACTAATCAGAATTCTCTCAGAAGACTTTGCAAAATAATAAGCTTGCCTCTTCTCCAGCACCCAGATGCTGGTGTGCATTTAGAAGGGGGAGTGGGGTGCTACGAATCTTGGGCAGGATGTATAGAGCTCGAAAAAGCTCCCCCATTGTCCTAGTTCCTTCCCAGACAGATATTTAGCCTTATTTTTAGTCTTATTTATAGATTTTAGAATTTTACCATGACTCCAACAAAAGAACAAGGTTTTGCTCAAAGTCACCCAGCCCCCAAGTGTGGGGAGGGGGCTTGCCCGCTGCCTGGCCTGCTGGCCTCTCTGCTGTGCCTCACTCCCTTAGAAGCAAGTGGCTGCCCTCGATCAGATTCAGACCCCCCACTGGAAGCTGTGGGTGATTGGGTGAGTCTCCGAGGCCGTGGCTGGGAGGATCCTGAGTAGCTGTGAGTATGGCCATGTCAGCACGTGGGCCTCAACTCGCGCCGGGAATCCCATGCCGCAGCCATCTGTGAGAGTTCCCGTGTCAGGGCCTGGCACCCCCCAGGGCCCAAGATCCGGGTCCTGCCTCCTGGGCACCAGTGGTGGGGTCACGGCAGACACCGTGGATGAGGGAGGATCATGGTGTGCTGACGTGCTTTCGGTTCTGGAACCAAACACACAGGCAGACCCGTTCCAATGGCATGGATCCGAGGAGGCTTTCAGAATGGCGGTTCTGGAAGGAGGACGTGGGAAAAGCCAGCCCGAGGGGAGAGCACTGTGTGTGTGCATGGGAGTGTATGTGCGCATATCTGTAGTCGTGTGGGCATGCAGGCCTGAATGCTCCTGTGCAGAAGTGTGTGTGTGTGTGTGTGTGTGTGTGTGTGTGTTCCTTCACAGCAAATTTTGTGGTCCCGGGTGACAGGTGCCTGGCCCATCTCATTGATGGACAAAGGAAATAGGATCAAATCCTTGAAGGATTTGAGTGTGGGGCTGGAGAGTGTGGACATTCTTCTCCGAGTGGAGGGACATTGAAAGTGTTAGAGCAGATTCATGGTCAAAGGTGTTTTGTTTTTACTCAGAAGAAATCTCGGAGGATGAAATAAAGGGTTTCAGGGAGAGGGGAAGGGGAGGGATGAATGTATGCTCAGACTTACTTACCTTCTTGTTTACTCCTCCCAACCACCACCAGCCTGGAGAGCAGTAACCATGGTTACCAGTTGAGGCTCCAGGGCTCTGAGGGGTTAAGAAAATGGGCCAGGAATTGTTGGGACTGAGTCACAGCTGGCCTCTGTTTTCCCACTTCAATCAGCTCCCTCCCGCTTAGCAAAGTCTCTATCCCAGCTCAGGTGGTCCTGGGGACTGGCATTGGAAATGAGTAGGAACCTGGAGGTGGAGCGGGAGGAGAGGCGGGTCGGCCACTGTGACCTCTTATGTCTGCAGGTGGCCCAGCATCACCTCTCAGTCTCGAAAGAACCTTCGTGCCTTTCCAGGCGCTCTTCTGTCTAATGCACTATTTGTCCTGTCTTCTCTCTTGGCCGGAGAACCAAGGGACTTGGTTCTAGTCCCAGTCTTGCCACTAGCCTGCTGGGTGACCTTGAGCAAGTCACTTGCCCTCACTGGGCCTCCATGTTCTAACCTCTGAAATGAAGAGCAGAGTACGCACATGTCTGTGAGTCTGTGTGCAAGGGTGTGAGCCTGTGCCTGTGTGTGGTTGTTCTCGGCCACCCAGACGGACTCAAGGCCTTTCTTTACCATGTTCCCTCCCCACGGGGTGGACAATGCTGACATCATTGCTCTCATCTCCTGGAAGATGAACGTCGAGTCTTGGGAAGGGGCTGCTGAGTAAGTGGGGACTAAGCCGTATCATTCTTTTCTACCCACACCTGACAACCTCAATTCTGAAATCCATCCTGGGTGGCCCCCATCCAGCTGGGTGGGTCCTGTGGCTGAACACAGGGGCTTATACTTGAATCTCAGGCCCAGTACGTTATTCTGAATTACTGGATTTTCATTTCACTTCAGTAATGTTTACTGAAAAACAAAAACAAAAATAATAATGTTTACTGAGTGTCTACTATGTGCCGAGCTCCATGCTAAGTACTGGAGACACAGAAGTGAACCTGACTTGGTCCCCGCACTCCAGGAACCCACAATTAGTGCTGTAGCACTCAGACAGTTTTGTGGCTATGACTCCTGGATGGAAAATCACCTTATGTTGTGGCGACAAGCACACACACACAGACACACAAATATTTATATTACATATACAAAACCAAATCACAAGGCAGTCCATGCACTCTGATATTTTTTAGTCTTTTCTACTCTGTCTCATTTTTTTTTTTCAGTGCTGGTATCATCCTGCCACTTTAATTTCATAATCTGCTGGTAGGAGGTGACCCTCCAGTGTGAGAAACATGGGTTGAATGTTGCATCTGGTGTGTATATGATATTGCATATAAATCACGTGCTGTGGGAAATGAGAGGAAGGCATGGGTTCTTTTGATGGGGACAATCAGGGAAGGCCCCTGGTTCGAATGGCACTTGAGCGGATGAATGATAGGATTTCGGTCTGCAGAGAAAGGGGAAAGTCAGCTAGCCCGAGGCAACAGCACAAGCACTGGCCAGGAGACAGTAGTGCACCGGGCAGAGCTCACAATGAGGTTTGAAAGCAAACGCTTTACCTGGCCTACCATACTCAGTTCCCACAATAATTCTAGGAGATAAGAACTCCTTGTACCTTCATGTCGTGGATGCAGAAATTGAGACTCAGAGAAGTTATGTAACTTGCCAAGGATCACATAGCTAAAAGTGATAGAGTACAGATTTGCACTCAGGCAGATCTAAATGAAGTTCTTAGAGATGTGACCCTAAAGATATTTGGGGACTAATTCATGGGGATGCTTGAATACAGGCCTGAGAATGTTTAATTTCATTCTGGAGGTAAGAGAAAAAAAAGTTACACATTTTTCAAAAAGGAAAGTGACAGGATCACATGGGGAAAGACCACCAGCATAGGAGATGGGCTCAAAGAAAGACAGGGACACCTGTCAGGAGATGGGAGCAGCATCTTTCTGCTCAGGTCAGCCGCCCCAGAGACCATTATGTCACATTTATCTCATTGCAGTTAAGGACTTGGCTCATATATCATACGAAAGGAGAATAAATCATGTTTCCCTCTTTACCTTGGCTGCTAGGAAGCTCAGAGTTCCAATCCGTGGCACTCTTCATGGAACATTCATGGATTCCAGTGAGCCTTTTATGTACTCATTTTGCCTTGCCTTGGTTCTCCTACCCTCACTTTCCTTTAAACTGAATTTCATCACTACTTGATTTTTTGCCCCACCATAACATATGCATTTTGGTATGCCTTTGAGCAGGCTTTAAATGAAACATAAGGGAAACACACTGAAGCAACTGGAGAGGTTTTGCTTTGTTTTGTTTTGGTTTTGTTTTTGTTTTGCAGGCAAGATTGGAGCTCCTGGAGAGTAGGGATTGACTTACCATCTCCCTCTGTTTCTCAAAGAACTGACACAAGCCACCAGTGATGTACAAGATGTTTTCACTGGGACCTGGATAAATATGGTTTGGTTTAATTGTGACATATTTATTTAATGTGTAGTAGAAAAATGTAGCTAACACATTGAACCAGTTCCATCATGGATAAAATTCCTTAGAATGAGGCTCAGGCGTGTATTTAAATTTTAGAGAGGGTCAACTTAAACAATATTCTTTAAACAATTTTTTTTTATTTTTAAGTAATCTCTACACCCCACGTGAGGCTTGAACATACAACCCAGAGATCAAGACTGAGCCACCCAGATACCCCTAAACAAAATCATTAAATAAATATGGCTCAGATGATTTATAGAGGTGGCAAAACAATGTTGGCAGTGGCCCATAAATTATGAAGTTTGGCAAACAGGAATTCATGGTAAGCCCTCATCTGACAAGTGACAAAACAAGGCCAGAAAACTCTTGTCCTTGGGTCCTGCAGGTTATTCTTAATCTATAGAAGTAAAGAGAGCCTTCCCCTTCCAGCCTCATCTAGCCCTACATTGTGCTTCTGAACCCTTTCTTATGTTTCTGTCTTTTACTTACTTACTCCTTTTACACCAATAAATACTCCCAGAGCAGGAGTTATTGTTTCTCCCATTTTGTGGATGGACAAACTGAGCCCCAAAGCCGGGGGCAGGCCTGCCATCACCCAGCCAGCTACAGACTGACCCAGGTTAGAACAGTTCCAGGCCTTCCCACTGGGTGTCAGACAGGGTCAGGCAGGGAGCCAGTTTCTGTGTTGAAATCCCCCAACCAATGCTAGAAAGTCAGCTGGGTGAAATCGAGCAGTCCGCTGGCCTGTCTCCACTCGGAAGCAGCCTGACCCGAACATCGCTGCCCAGTCCATGCTGTCCCACCTCTGCTCCACTTCCGGGGAGACACAGCTTTCTGAAGGAGCCCAGATGTTCCCACTGGCATACTGATGGGCTTGGTGCTCCGCTCTGTGGGGACGGATGACATCAGCCATGAACGGACTCAGCTCTGGCCACCATGCACCTGTGGGCGCCCTGTGTGGGACCCTCCTGGCCACGAGTAATGAGACCACGGCATTTACTGGGCTTCTTTGCCCTGCCGGCCCCTGTGCTCACAGACGGAAGCTCACATGGAATGAGACACAGCCCTGGGCCCTGGGGACTCACAGTCTAGTGAGGGAGGCAGACACATAAACAACTAGCCAGAGAACAATGCAGTAAAAGCCGGAATGGACCAAGTGTCAGGGAGGGAGGGACCAGCTCTGCCTGCCGGGGATCAGAGAGGCTCCATGGAGCAGGAGACACCCGAATTGAACTGTGCCCTTGAGTGGGGTTTGCCAGGAGAAGAAGAGAAGGCATTCCCAATGAAGGCCAGCCAGAGCAAATGCCCAGAGGTGACCGGGAAGGGATCTGTTTGGCTGGGATACCCAGCTGAGTGACGCCTTTGAGGAGAGAAGCTACAAAGGTGGGCTGAAACCGTTCGCAAGCTGGGGCCCCTGTGCTGCTCAGGCCCAAGCAGGAGCCCACTGCTGGCGAGGATTCCACACTCCCGTGGACCTGGAGACCAGCACGAGTGCACCTGAGGGGAGAATGTGCCAAGGTCAGGTATTGGCTGGGATGGAAGCAGCCTTTTGAGCTCGAGTGGGGCTCACTTTGGTTTGGTTGTTGGTTTGTGTTAGGGATGCAATGTGGCTCACGAGGCCAGGCTTTGGAGCCAGAAAGAACGAGGTTCAAAGCCCAGCTTCACTCCTGCCAACCATGTGACCTTGAACATGTCGTTTTACCATCTCAGCCTTGGTTTTCCATCTTTAAAATGGGAATAGAAAGCCCTTCCTCTTAGGAGAATTCAAGGAGATTAAGTGAAAGGAGGACTTAGCCCCAAAGCCTGGTTTGTAGTGAGTGCTCAGTGTGTTGGGCTACTGCTGTTGGCAATGATGGCGGCAACTGCTCAGTGAGTGGGTGTGTAAGACGGACTTGGGTGTGTGCAAGTGGGGACTTGAGGGTATTTTTGAGACCATCTGTCCAGGAGGAGTCTGAGATCACAGCGTGAGGAGGCAAGGGCTGGTTTTACAGGCACTTGAGTGTGAGTCCGCTAGACAACATTTTACTGAGGGCTGCTGGTGGCTAGAAGGATGAGATGGGTGAGTCTGTCATTCTCTGAGATGGAAAAGACCCTTGAGGTGTCATTCAGTTCAACCTGAACCTGATGTGGGAGTCCCATCTCTGACACCGGTACCAAAGGACCTTCCAATTTCATTAATTGCCTCCACAGATGGGAAACTCACCACTTATAAATAATGCATTCTGTCGTTGGACTTCTCTGGCTACTCAGTAGAAATAAAAGTGTCATCCCTATGGGGTGCCTGCCGAACTGAAGCAGCTGGACTGAGACCCTGGGCCCTTTGCAAACCATGGGAAGGTCGTTCGGGAACCCTGGCAGTGTCCAGCATGTGCAACCTGACACGCATGACCTCTGGCCCTCCCCACCCACAGCCATATTTGCCCTGCATCTTTAGCCCTGCCCTGCCTTAGCCCAAGAGGACAGAAATGGGTGAGGTCAGCCTCTCCCAGCAGGGATGTGCACTGAGGCCATCCCTGATGATATCCAGGAGTCATCATTGCCGGCAGCGGGATGGACTCTGATGGAGGACGCCAAGGGCAGCCTGCAGATTTCTTTGCTCCAGAAGTCCCATTGGGCTTCTCCATCCTGAGCCCCAGGAGCCTGGAGCAAAGATTTCAGCAGCCCTTCTGCAGTCGGGCACAGGGAGTGCAAGTGGGCTTCTTAGTCGCCGGCTGGAGAGGAAACCCTTGCTGAGCCCTCCCTCTGTGCCCAACCCCTACTCAGCTCGGCTGCCAGTGAGAAGGAGGGGTGGTGGAAGGCAGGAGAGATAGACCCAAGGACCAGGTCTCAGGTCCTGCCCCTGCCCCACCCAGGCAGGCGACCTCCCCTCGATTTCTGATTCTCTTATCTCATCTGATAAATGGGGATTAAGGAAGCCGGCTGCCTGGTTTAGACGAGGTAATCCATATCCCGGTGCCCTACCAAGGTTAGACAGAATCAACGGAGAACACTATCACCAACACGAACAGTAATGGGGATGCACGGATCATCAGAATCTTCGAAAAGTACCATTCACAGACTTTTCCCCAGCCCAAACTTCTATCAGGAACCACTGTCTCCAAGGCCCAGAGCCCATATACCACACATCTCAAATATTAGGGTTACATCGGAATTACCCAAGGGGCTTTTTAAACATCAGCCTGGCAGCTTCCTGGGTCTGGCCTCAGTATTTTAATTCAGTGGATGTGGGGTGGAGCTGGGGGTCCCTGTTTCTCCTCCAGTGTTAGTGGCTGAAGGCCACATCTGCCCAGAGCGGAGGACACTGCCGGACAGGTGGCAGGGTGCCCGGGGACGCCTCCTCTGTGCTACACGACCCTAGACCGCCTGCACCGGGTGTCCAGAGTGTGACACGATGGGAGGAAAGGGACCCCGTCTCCTCGGCGCACCACACAGGGCTTAGGAGTCTTTAAACTTGAGTTGTTCTCATCATTCCTTGTATGCAAATTTCTGTATGGAGGACCAGGACAAAAATTTCTTCGAGGAATTTTTTTAAAAGTCGGTTTTATTGAGGTATCCTTTCCATGCAATAAAAATCCTTTACCGTGGTCTGTTCCATGTGTTTCAACAATGACATACAAGCTGTGTAGTATCAGTTATGACCTAAAACATTTCTGTCTCCCCCTCCCCCAAATCCCCTCCAGCTGCTCTGTAGTCAACCCCTCTTCCCACTTACCACCGATCTGTGTGCTATCTTTATCATTTTGTCTTTTCCGGAATATCGTATAAATGCAGTGTTTGTATCTGGCATGCTTGGCTCAGCATAATGTATTTGAGATTCGGTCATGACATATGCGGGAATCAGTCGTTTGTCTCTTCTTATCGCCGAGTCGGATTCCATGGTGTGGATGTGCTGCAGTTCACCTTCCTGGGGTAACTTCACTGTCCCCAGATGTCGTGCAGAAATATGATCTAGCAAGAAATGCAATGTGTTTGGTTCCCATGCTGATCGTTCTGCTCTGGCTTCTTCAAAAGTCAAAGTAGACTCATTCTTCAGCAATGTTTTTTTTAAATTAGCTACTATATGCCTCTATGAGGGCACCTAGTTCATAAAGAGGCATGGCTTGGGAATAACTGGAAGACCCTGCTTCCCTTCAGAAGGAGCAGCTCTGGGAATGTAGACCCAGAGTGGGCCAGGACTTCTGATTTCCGGTTTTTCCAGAAGAGGAAGGAGTCTGGATTTTTATATGAAGTGTCCTGATTTTTTTAATGTTGGCAAGTAATTCAGAATGATTATAATCACTGTGCTGGTCCTTAAGTCCCACATCTGCGGGCCAGATTGAGTCTGTGGGTCTCTGCCTCCTGGCCTGGGACTCTTGCTGTGCTAAGTGCTCGAGATGCAAAGAGAAAGGATTCTTGCCCCCGAGTTGATCACACACCAGTGGGAGAAACAGGGCTTGTAGAGCAGTAATTACTCACTGGGGAAGGTCCCAGGAGCCATGTAAAAAGATATTTTGAGAACTCAGTATTGTACCTTGTACCCATCACTGTCCCTAAAGGCTCCCCAGATAAGGTGACCTTGAGGTGAGCCTTGAGGAAGGAGTAGGGGTTTGTCCATAATGGGGACATGTCAATCAGAAGGACTAGCCTGGGCAAGGACTGTGAACCCGGAAGAGGCTGGGTTCCCCCCCCCCCACCAGAGAATGGCGGGTCAGCAGGTGTGAGTGAGCCCTTTGGCATAGAGGTTGATTTATTAGAAATTTCCTTCATGGACTTGACCTTGAAATACTGGTTTTTCAAATCAGGAAGTCAGCACAACCCCTGACTGTTTGTTTTTGTAACATAATCTACTAAAGACCTAAGTGTCCATCATACTGGAAGTCTTGCCACGCCCTTTAGTGGACACATGGCACTATGTCCATCACCTTGCTCCTTTCCCTTGGAAGTCCAGGGCTCTAGGGCTTTCTGGCCCTTTCTACCAGGTGTTCTTGGAGGACCGAAGCCACCTCCCAGGAGGGATTGAAGACCGAATTGCATGACCATGTAAATAGCTGAAAGACAGAACCAGTGGCCAGAAGTTGGAGCGATGTTGTTAAGTCTTAAGGTCAGAAAACACCAAAGGGAGATGTTCAGTGTCCTGGAGAAAGTGGGAAAACAAAAAAACAAAAAAAAAAACCCTCGAGGCGAGTCCAGACTCACATTCCTATTCTGAGGCTGCTCCAGCTGTACGTGGGGCCCACGTTGGTATGAGCCGGCATGAGTGGGTTGAGTTCTGCTCTTTTCACCTCTCCTGTGCCCCCTGGGGAGGAGTGACATCAACAGAGAAGGGAAGATGGCAGCTGGATGACATAGATGCAGGACTCCTGGCCTTTAAGTGGGCTGAGGAGGGGGCAAGATAGAGCCGGGACACCCCAGGAATCACCGCCTTTAGACTGGTGGCTCCTTCTCCTCACTGAGCAGGGTTTTAAAAATGCAGATGCCCAGGCCCGGGGACCAGCTGCCTGGGGCCCACTCTCAGTCTCATCACTGAACTGCAGGACCTTCACTAGGGGCTGTGGAAGGAAAGGGGGCTCAGGCCATACGGCAGTCCCCCTCCGGCTGAGGCAGAGCCCCCATCATGGGGGGGAGGGGTGGCAGTGTCGCTCTCCACAGCCAGCTGGGATCTCACATGGTTCACCTCCTGCCAACCCTGGCATCTCAGCGGTTGCTCGGCAATGGGGAGGTCACAGAAAAGAGAGGCCGGAGGTGGGCAGGAGCTGTGTCCCCTTCATTCACTGACTCAGCAAGTGTTCACTGAGCCTCCGTTTGTACCTGCACGGAAGGCCACAAAGGGGATGCCACATGACAGCCCTGGTCTTTGTGCTCCAGACTCAAGTCCAAGACACATTGACCGTGCTTGGCTGTGGCTCTCGCATAAAGCTGGCATAATATGGGCAGGACAGGGCTAGATATATAAAGTGTTCTGATGGCACAGGGAAGGAAGGCGTTGATCTGCCTGGGATATCTAGGAAGGCTTCCTGGAGGAAGCAGCCTCAGGGATGATGTTAGGCAAGTCAGTTATTATTTTCTGAGTTGGACCTTGTTGGGGGCAGCCTGGTCCCCTTCGTCTGCTTCCTTAGCCCTGTTTACTTCCAGCCTCTCTGTATTGGAGCCCACTTTATTTGCTATGCATCCCCAAGTTCCAGAGGGCTCTGTGCTGGGGGGCTTTATTCATCTTCCCCTTGATACCCGCAGTCTTCTCTCCCTACCCCAAGACTGGAAACCCAGCAGGAGACCTTCTACAAAGAGTGCCAAGACTCCTGCCCACCACCACCAAAATGTAGCAACATCAGCGCTGGAGGAAGGAGAAAGGGAGAGAAGGGCCAGATTGATTCCGGTGGGTGCTTTGCACGTTTTACTAATACCAGTGATAAATGTGCGACAATAACGATACATTAACATAACGACCAATATCAAGTTTCTTCCATGTGCCAAGCATGTTGCCTGCATTATCTCATTCAGTTCCCACCCTAGCCAGCAAGAAGCCCTATGGCCTGCGTGTTGAGCGATACACCCCATGGAGCTGGAAGGCTTGGGTTCAGATCCCTCCACCACTTCATCTATATGGGATCTTGGGCAAGTTACTGGACATCTGTGCCTCAGTTTCCTCCCCTGTAATAAGGGGAAGATAATAGCACCTGCTATACCCCTGAATTGCTATGAGGATTAAGTTAATACTGGCAAAATGCTTAGACTAGTACCTGACACATAGTAAATATAGTGCAATGTCAGATACATTACCTGGTGCATTACCTTGCTTCATCCGTGTTAAAACAAGGAATCAGGAACAGCTGAGTCAAGGGACTGTGGCTAAGTGTATTGAGCACACAGTAAGTGCCAGGTAATGTCAGGAGCATTCTACACACATTTTCTCATTTAATCTCCCATCAAGCCACCTCCTGGGGCTTGAGGAAACACCATGAATAGCCCCGATTTCTCGGGCAACTTGTGACAATAGCCGGTTAGTGATAGAGAAAGACGTCCAACCAGAGCGGGATGAGAACACCAGAGGGTAGCCCCTCCATGTCTCCTGAGATAGCTGTGTGGTTCACCTCCAAAAGGGGCAGGGAGGAATGCATTGGAATTGGGGGTGATAGAGTTGCTATGACATTAACTAGCATGAGCAGGGAGGTGTCCAGGGAGTGAGACCTAGCAGGAGGTACTGGGTGAGCCACAAGATTGTGCTGAGGAGTACTAAATAGGTCTTGATGTTTTGTGAAGTTGTTGCCCCCTGAGCTGGTCTGCCCCACATTGGAAATTCTGGAGTAGTCAATGTCTGAGAATAGCATTTAGGTCAGAAACACAGGAGGGTAATTGGAAAGGCTCCATGCATGGCCACCATGTACAGTTGTGCAGGTTGTGGCCTGCACAAAGGCACCTGGCAGAGGAACAAGTCCAGCTCACGTTTCAGTCACCAAGTCATGCGCTCTGATCTGGGTCTACATCTGCCTAGAGGAAGGGGCACCATTTTCTATTTTCACTAAATTGCCCTACAGACTGGGGTGGTCTTGACTCCAGGCGAAGGGGGAGCAGAGAGACTTTATCTGTAGAGATGATTCTGCAGAGGTCAGATGTGCCAGTGGGCTGGCACCTGGGGAACCGTGGCTTTGGTTTCATAGTGATTGGGAGGCCCTGAAGCAAAGAACACAGCCTGGGACCATGTCGATGGAAGGCTGAGCAATTTCTGGGTCTTCCTAACGTGCTCACGAAGTGAATGGGGACCAGCAGAAGTGTCTGTGATGAGAGTAGCCCCTGTGGGGGGACCAACTCTGGGAGGGTTGAATGGGACTGAAGAAGATGGTAACCCCATGACCCTGGACCCAACTCACAGTGCAGTCAGGGAGGCTAGGCTCTTGAGCCAGCAGTGTGTGTGTGTGTGTGTGTGTGTGTGTGTGTGTGTGTGACTACCATGAGGGAAAGGAGAAAGGGAACCTCAAAAAAGCACGAATCCCAACAGACAGTGGCAGGGTATCCTGCCCGAGGCACCGTGGCCATGCTTTGTCACCCGCTTTGCCGCCATGATAGAAGAGGGGAAGAAGGGTGTCGGTGTTTGTTTGCGTCACCCACCAGGCCCGTGCCAGATGTTTTAGACACATGACCTCATTTTCTTCTCCACCCCCTTCCTCATGCTTTCTGTAGCAATGACAGCTTGTAGTAGAATGAATGGGGAAAAAAAAAAAAGGATGGGGGGATCTCCTTTCAAGTCTCCACAGCATTGCTGGGCCTGGAATATGCCATGGGGGATAGCTGCCAAGGGCAGCATGAATCTGATTCTTGCTCTCCCCCAACCCCCCATCCATGCGACTTTTCCAGCAAGCACACAGGAAGAAGAGGCAGCTGCCTCAGCCCACCCCAAGGAGCTCTGCTGGGAGAGGAGAGAAAACCTGGAAGGGGAATGGAAGGGTTCCTGGTCCTGGTTCTTTGCCCTCTGGCAGAGGCCTAGGCTGGGTGTGGGCTGGGCTAGTGGTGTCTGGGCATCCTCGCCTTCTCTAGGTTTTTTGTTTTGTTTTGTTTTTTAAGATTTTATTTATTTATTTGACAGACAGAGATTACAACTAGGCAGAGAGGCAGGCAGAGAGAGGAGGAAGCAGGCTCCCCGCAGAGCAGAGAGCCCGATGTGGGGCTCCATCCCAGGACCCTGGGATCATGACCTGAGCCGAAAGCAGAGGCTTTAACCCACTGAGCCACCCAGGCGCCCCCTTCTCTAGGTTTTTGACTCTGGGGTTAGGGCCACTGAGACAGAGACCTCATGGAGACCTGTCACGGGCAGTGTCCGAAGACTGAGACATCATTTACCCCCTGCCCTTTCTTCTATCAGCTGCGATGCTTTGGGCTACAAATAGCAAAAAAGGCCAACCAAGAAAGACTCAAGCTGTAGGCATGTTTCTATTTTATCAAACAAGAGGTCTGGGGGGTGAGAAGGATCAAGGGTCAGCCAGGTGCTCAGGGAGGGTGAGTCCCTGGGGACAGGGTGGCCAGGGACCCACTGGGGACAATTCATTCCCATCTCGAAGCCAGCACCCCACACTGGAGGAAGTCCTGATGTGCCCACATGAAAAGAACCCCTTCTCTTGAGCTTCCAGAGATGATGGTTGTCACTTCATGTTGCTGGAATGGGGTCTATGTTGGTGGCTAGAAGCAGACCCTTTTACGGTCAGTAATAGGAGGCAAGAGAGTAAGTGGCAGGCAGGCCTCACGGGCTCCCAGGGGCAGCCACGTGACCAGGCATCGGAAGCCTGGAATGACATTTCTGATCCTCAAGTGCACAGGATTCCGAGGTTTTTCTTGTCTGCTCAAGCCTGGCCTCTGGGATACTGATGAGAGCTCTCTTACTCTGCCCCTTGCCTCCACAGCCTCTTCCTCATTGAGAAGGGACTGGCTGTACCCTCCCTGCCACCAACCCGAGCTCTGTAACCCCAGGGGGCGCTATTCACGTGGTCAAGTGTGCAGTGCACATCCTGCACGGCCTTCGGCGGCGGCCCTGACAACTTGGAGGCAGAGAAGATACAGATCCTTTATTTTCTCCAAAGCTGATCTGATCTAATTCAGAAGCCTTGCCTCACAGAGTCACGGTGATAAAACACATCTAGCCCAGTCCAGCGGGGTCGGTCTGATTCAGTCGTGTAAATCGTCTTGTAGGGTAAAGGCTCAGCCTCTTCGGGTGTAATTTGGCTTCTACTTGAATGATTCTTAAGGGCTCATCTTTCAGAGCTCCTCCTCCTCTGGCTCTTTTTCAAAATGATATCTGTGGATATAGACAGCTGAGGCTTCTATGACCTCAGATGTCAGGGGGAAGGGGACATCCAGTTCTGTGCTAGTCCTTAGACGTGTCCTGGCTGATGTCCACTGAAGTGTGTCTGGTCTGTCCTATCCCGGAGCATTCTTTGGGCACCTACCACTGAGTTCTCCGATGACAGACTCATGGTCCATTTTTTCTTGGCCCTAATGACAGGGTCTGTTCCCAGCTGGGCCTTTGTCTCATATCCATCCTGCCCCTGGCCTTGCAGTTGGTTTGCCCCTCTCAACAGCAACTTCTTGGTGGCCTGTGGCTCTTAGACCTTCCATATCCTCCCTCAGAGGTGTACAGGGACTGACGGCGGGGTTCTCTCCAACACCCAAGAGCTGAAGGGAGCTCAGGTTTGCACACCCAGCCCCCTGTGTTTGGCCATTCCCCTTGGCCATCTTAATCCTGTGAAACCACATCTTGTTTGAATAGTGATCTCCTTCCAGAATCCTTTGTTCTTTTTTAAAGTGGGCTCCATGCCCAGTGTGGAGCCCAGCACAGGGTCGACACTCATGACCCTGAGATTAGGACCTGAGCTGAGATCAAGAGTCGGACGCTCAACCCACTGAGCCACCTACGTGTCCTTCTTTCCAGAATCCTAACCAAGAAGTTGCAGGGAAACCCTTCTGCCTACCAAGCATATTGCCCCTGAGATGGAAAATCAGGACACATACCTGAACGTGAACTTACGTTCTGGTTTCTGATTTCGCATTCTCCGTCTCCGTCTCCATCTGCCAGGAGTGGGCTTTCCTCTTCCCCTGATGTCTCACCAGAGTCAGCCAAGGAAGACTCTTCCCTTGCTAACAGGGGGAGATGGGAGTCCAGAAAAGCCTCTTAGGTCTGGCTCTTAAGATGGTCGTGTAGCTTGTGCAAAATCCTATTTTAGAAGTCGGAACCTGCTTTTTTTTTTTTTATTCCTGCTTTAACCGTCCTAAGTCTCTCTGAATAAATGGATGCCAATAAGAGGAAGAAGGAGAAGGTCACAATTAGCCAAGGCACAGGAGTGAAGCACGCTTACATATCTGAAAAGTAAAACTGACCCTCTTCATGCTTCTCTGTGTCCTCTCCCCCATCCCCGTTTACTGTGCCTGCGGCTCTTGTTTCTGCCACCAACTACTGGCTCCCCGTAGCTCACATTTAAACTCCCAAAGAAGGAGCTGAGTGGTTGAGCCATTCACCATTGAGTGTGGGTCTCCCCTACCACGCAGAGCTCTGGAGCTGGGCTAGAGGTCCCTGTTTGACACAACATGGCCACCACCTCGATGAGGCAGTGTCCCTCGTGAGTTTGGGCAACAGTGGCTTTAATAGGAAATTGGCCAAAGATCCAAGAAGATTCCCCTTTCCTTGCCAGGTCTTAAATTAATTAGTAGGTTCTTTTTACAAGGCAACGAGTGAGTGAAAGGTGGAGGACATCATGAGACAGTCATCAGTCAGATGGTTTTTTTAAACAAAAACCTTTTTATTTTCTCAGTGACATTTTCATCACAAAGTTTCCACTCTAGTTTCTAGACCTTCAGCTGATGAAGTTTTTCCAGTGTCTTGGAGGAAATGGTGCCTCCCACCCACACATACACACACATCACACACACTTACACACACACACATCCCTAGGGGATAGTAGAGGGCGAGCAACACAGAGAGTTTATCTCCAAATTAGCTGTGTGCATGGGGCCTGGTGTCTGCTTTCTGTGGGCAAGCGGACGGCCCGCCTTGTCTGTGCCCAAGATAATTAACAGTAACACAAAGGCCTTCAAGCTTTCGGGGCACCTGAGTGTCTCCCTCGGCTAAGCATAAGACTTCGGCTCAGGTCAGGATCTCAGTGATCCTGGGATCGAGCCCCGTGTCAGGCTCTGTGCTTAGTAGGCATCTGCTTCTCCCTCTCCCTCTGCCCCTCCCCGGGCTCATGCCTGCGCAAGCGCTTTTCAATCACTCTCTCTCTCTCTCTCTCCCAAATAAATTAAATCTTTAAAAAAATAGCAAGGTCTTTAGCTTTCCCTTTCTCCGTTGGGGTGCTGAGAGAAAGGTGGGCTTCCTCTGTTCTCTAACGGAGACCCTGCTATGAGGCATGCACACCATCCTGCTCCTCTTCCCCCAGCCCCACAACAGTTTATCAGCCCATCTTTGTCTGCACTGCCAGGTGACAGGGAAGCAAGGTCTTGTTCTGTGAAGTAGGTGGTCCTACGACCCCGGGCCACAGGGACCAACACGTGGAAGGGCTCCCCGGCAGGCCCCGATGAAAGCTCGTGGGACTCCACCCCCAGGGGGCCCTGAATGCCCCCTTCCAGGGAAGCACCCCTGACACGCTGTTTTAGAAGGTCTCGACAGAAGCGGCATCCGCATGCGAGGTCCAACCACCCAGGGCTGAGTCCCGAAGGTTTGGGGATGCCTGGGTGGGCAGGTCCAGCCACGGGGAAGGAGCCCTGCAGGCGAAGGACCAGGCACCTGCACGTGGGATCCTCAATCATCCTAAACATCAAAGCAGGGCATTTCACAGGTGAAGAGCTTGGAGGGTCTCCCCAGCCCAGCCTTTAGCCTCAACTACCAAACAACCTTGAAAAAAAGTTGCCTGGGTGGCTCAGTGGGTTAAAGCCTCTGCCTTCAGCTCAGGTCATGATCTCAGGGTCCTGGGATCGAGTCCCGCATTGGGCTCTCTGCTCAGATCTCTGTCTGTCAAATAAATAAATAAAATCTTAAAAAAAAAAAAAAAAGAAGAAGAAGTTGCTTAGTCTCGCCTAGCAAGAGACCAGAGAGCCACGGAGGAGGGTGTGAGAAGTTGAGATTGTGGGGAAAAGAAAATCGGGCCGAGAACCAGAAGTCTGGGGTGGAATGCTGCCAGCCCTTATTAAGCACTTACTGTATGCCTGGCCTTACAGCTGTGCAGTCTAGGAATGAGAGTAAAGCCCTGGAGGAACGTGTTAGGCCCTCTCTTTGATTGACTCACCCTACAACAGGATGGCTGTCAAAGACAAATGAGATCACTGCAATTGTTTTAAGGAACAAATGGATTTATATAATAACCTTCATATAGTAGTTCCCACAGTGCTCCGCACACGTCACTATTTCACAGGGACCTCACAATTATCCTAAGGGGAAGGTATGAATTCTGTCCATTTCATGGATTGAGAAACCGAGACTCGGCAAAGCAAAGGGATTTATGAATACAGAACTAGGTGCTCCTTGCACCATAGCTCGAGGACTTATGTCCCCTCAGATCACCTGGCAGCTTGTTAGAGATGCAGAGACTTGCCCCCCACCCCCAGACTTCTTGAATCAGACACTGTGGAGGCGGAGCCCTGTGGTCTGTGCTTTACCAGGCCCTCAATCAGGTTTGGGAAGCACTGAACTAAAGCTCTGTTTCTCAACTTTGACATCTCTGCAGATCACCTGGGATCTTGCAAAACTAGATTCTGCTTCAGCCCTGCGTGGGGCCTGGGATTCTGTTTTTCTGATCGACTCCCAGAGGACGCCAGTGCTGTTGGCCCACAGATAGTACACCAAAGAGCAGGAATCAGCTGTGGGGGGGGGAGGGGGGAGCTCTGTTCAAATGCAGATTCCCTGGTCTCCTCCCAGAGAGCATGATCCTACAGGCCGGAAGTGGAGCCCAACCGTGTGAATTTCCACAGACAACCCCCAGGGATGACTCTGAGACAGGTGGCTTGGGGCTCAGCCTCTGACGATTGTTTCTCTAGAGCTCAGTCTTGCAGACATCCACCCCAGCCGCATTTTCAGAGGTTTTCCTCTTCCACTCTCCATCTCCACTGGCATTGAACCACCCATCTGATCCCCTGCCAAACTGGGTTAAGGGGTGTGAGTGGGAGGCCATCCCTGAGCCAGTGGGTCCTCAGTTCCTCAAAATAGGTCAGAAGTCTGGCACAGACCAGGCTCAGTGGCTGCAAATAGAAACCATCTGTTGGGCCTCTGCTTTAAGCTCCCTTGCTCCTCCCTCACTGAGCAGAGGAATATAGAACTCAGAACCCCCATGGTGGGTGGGCGCTTCTCTGGGCTGGGCCCGCCCACCCCAGACCTTCCCACTGGGCATGCCTGTGGAGGAAATGGGTAACCCTGTGTTGCACACACCCCCATCCTTTCACCCCTCCTCACCCTGCACCAACAGGTGTCTGGCAGTGTGCATTGGTTATCACATAACCTTGCTGCGTGACCTTGGACAAACCACTTCCCCTCTCTGGGCCTTCTTCTATGAAACGAGAGGCTGGATTTTAGTGGACCCAAGGGTGCTTTTCTGCTCTGACAAGCTCTGGTGGGTTGCATGAGAGCCTTTTGGTGTCAGAACGCACATGTAGGAAAAGTCGGGCCCCTAGAGAGGCAGACATTTCCTTCTCCCAGCTTTCTGCCCAGGTCGGATCTTACAAGTTGAGAGCTGATCCTGCAGATCTCCGAAGGAAAGGGGCATGGTTTGTGATCTGGGAGGGCCGAGGGGGCTTTTGGAGGCTTTGAGAGGAAGTGACGGGGTCCCTTTTCCTTATTCCTGTCCTCATCCCTCCACTCATTTGTGCATTTGCTAAACATGTAGTAACACTATATTCAGTCTAATGGTAAGTCCTGGAAAAATGAGGGAGACTGAGACCTAGTCCCCACCCTCAATCACATCCAGCATGATTGGGGAGCAAAGATGCCGGGTCGAGCCCAGGTGTCAGACCCGAGTTCAGCTCCAGCTCCTCCACTCCTGTGAGCTTAGAAGCCCAGGTGATTCTGCCCATGGGGATTATTGTTCTATCTTTTCCTAGGGTTGTTATCAGGATTAGGGGATGTAATGAACATAAAATGCTTGGTTCACAACCAGCACCTCAACATTGGCTATTGTCATGAGTGTGCTAAGCCAGGAAAAGGATAGCTCAGGACAGAACCTGGGGGCTTCTGGAAAGACCTCTCTGCCCGGCAGCCATCTTGCGGTAGGGGGAAAGCTCTCCTGAAAAGCTCGGAGCAGCGCAGGCTGGCCGCCTTCTCCTCACGTGTCCAGTCCTGCTCAGAGGAACAGAAAAGATGCAGGGATTCAGGGCAGGAGCCTGCTCCAGGAATAGACTTCATGTCTGGCTGGACGTGTGTTGGGTGATGGGCAGTGGGCAGCATCCTCGGGAGCCAAAGCTGGATCCTCCCATCTGTAGGCTGTTGAGAAAGTGCCATCCCAGCCACGTTTGTTCCCACTTCGATCTGCTCTGATAGCATGAGGGAGAGGGGACAGAGCTGGGAGGGATCCCATTTCATGGTGGAGAAAGGCTTGTGCAAGAGGTTCTGGGAATCGGTGGGCATGCCGGCCTGGAACCCAGGCATTCCACATTTGCTGGAGGTGAAGAGCAAGTCATTGGGGTGACTCCAGACCATGGCCTTCCTTGGTTCCCCTGCATCCTGGCCAGGAACCATGGGGTATGGAGGTTCAGTCTGATCAGTCTCTTCTAGGATGTGACTTTCGGGGGCTAATCAATATTCTACTGGCACTGTCCAGTAGAACGTTTTGCAGGGATGAAGACGGTCTGTAATCTGTACTGTTCAAGATGGTAGGCCCTAGCCACGTACGGCCAGTGAGCGCTCACAATGTGGTTCATCTAAGGAACTGGATTTTGCCTTCGTTTTCATTTTAATTAATCAAGCACACATAGCAAGTAGCTACCACGTGGGATGGTGTAGCTTTGGGCAACTGTTAGGTACAGGAGCTAGAGCAAGTTTCCTCAAAAGTGGGCGTCCACAGATACACACCTTCGTAACACACCCCTCAGATGATCGCCGTGTGCAGTCAGGTTAAGAGATCAGCGGAGCAGGGCTCTGAGAGCCACTGCACTAAGGAAAGTGGTCAACATCTCGCAGCGTTCGGAGCCACGCACCGTCCATCCATTGGTCTGTCTGCCTTGTAGCCTCTGCCTCTTTCTCCATCATCTGATTTCCACTGCTGTTTAATTCCGGACCAGCTACACATTCAGTGATGCCACAGTCATGGTGAGAGCATTTAGGCCACGGAAACTGAAAAATACTAAAAACCAGGGCACCTCCCTTCCTCAACGAGCTGCTTGGTAACCGTTTACCAGCACGCTCCTGCCCCAGACCCCCTGGCAGGCACATTCTCTGAGTCGTGACCATGTACCTAGCACGGTTTTAGGCATTGCTGATGCCACAGTGAACGGGAGAGACGGAAATGCCTGCCATCCTGAAGCTGACTTCGAGAGGACAAGGGTCCACCAGATGTGTCAGAAGCATCATGTGTTTGATAATGACACGTGCCTGGGGCAGGTCTCACTGAGAGATCGCCTTTGAGAAAAGAGCTGCAGGAAGTGAAAGAAGCAATGCAAGGAGGGGGAGTGGCATCCTCCTGAGCAGGTCACGTCACAGACAAAGGGAACTGGGTCTCCGATGGGCTCGGAGCCTCACGCCAGGTTGGGGTGCAGCCAGGGTGCAAACGTGGGTCTCCTTGACCACACGCGTGCTGTGGAGCTGGGAGCTCCGGCGGAGGGTGGGACAGGGGCAGTGAGCCAGCCTCCTCCCCCGCCCGCCCCCCGTGCCCCTGCTGACACTGGGTATGCTGTGCGGAGCCAAAGATTCAGGGACAGGCCCTCAGGAACTCTCTGGAGACCCAGACCCAGCAGATCCAGGAGTGAGAGAGTGGGTCAGAGAGAACACGTGCTGTGTGACGTGCTGGTAATTGCTTGAGTGGCCACAGCATCTTCTCAAGAGTCCTGAAAGCCAGTGGGAACCCGGCGTCCTGGGCTAGACCACAAAATGGCAGAGCTGGGCGGTGAGCCATTTGGCCCAAACGTCTCCTATGGCAGGAGGGATTGCTTGAAGGCCCCCAGCACATGAGGAGTTGAGCCGGCTAGAGTGCAGGTTTCTGGCACTTTCCTCATACTAGAGGTTCTCAAATTGGGTTCCACAAGGGCCCAGGGTTCCACAGTGTGTTTGCAGACCACTGCATGAAGGTGCTCCCAGCTTCCTTTTCGAGGAACACAAGCGTCTCCAACTTGGCCTGTGTACACTTTGGAGGTCTGAGTAATGCTCTATTGAGAGAAAGGACACTACTGCTGAAAGGAAGAGACCATAGCCCTTCATTTCACAGAGAAGGAAACTGAGGCCTAGAGTTAGTCAGTCCAGCCACCCAGCCTGGTGGACTTCTCAGGCCCCCAACTGGTGGTCGCTTCTGCTCTCTCCAGTTTGGGTTCCCTCCCATGCATCCAGCCCTGGGCTCAGAGACAGAGGAGGGCCAGGTGACTGGCTGTCGCTCAGGGACCCCGATTGTCGTGGTCCAATGAAACAAGAATAGTGATAACAGATGTGCCCTTTGGGACAGTGGCACACCATTTGCAAAGCACCCCTGTGTTCTCGGATCCCATCCTCACAGAGATTTGGGACACCGAGGAGGACACTGAGTCGGTGGGGAAGGAAGGTGACTTGGCCCACATCATGTAGCTAGTGATGCCCACCAGAAGGAAAAGGCCAGCCTTCCTCTGGCAGCACGTGGACAGAAAGTGGCTCTCCCACAGACCCCGATGGCTTGCCCAGCAGCTGTCAGGTTGGATTCCAGAGGGGTCCTGGGCTCCACCGAGGATGTAGCCATGAGCTTCCCGTCACCTGAGTCAGAGGCAAGGGAAAAAAAAAAAAAAAACCACCCTGGTACATTTTTGTGTTCCAGTTAAAGGACTGAATTTTAGTCATCATCATCTAGAAAATGCGCCCGCTGGCCACAGTAAATCATTTTTAGGATCGGAGGACAGGATACAATTTGCTTCCATGTGGAGTGTACATAGTGATTATCTCAGAGGAGAAAAAAGGCAGCCTCCATTTCTTAAGAGGCTATAAGGGCCATTCAGCTGCGAAATTAATGCTTCTTCCTTCCGGGCCCTCCCCCTCTCCTAGGGAGACCAGGATGGCGCTGGGCCCGGGAGAGGCCGCTAGGGAGCCGGCCCAGCAGCTGTGCACATCTGGAGGCCAGAGCCTCTCCCTCCCTCCTCCGACCGTCAGCCCAGCCCAGCCCTTTTGTGCTCCTGGCAGATCCTGGCCTCCCCAAGTAAACACGTAATTGAGGTCAGAGACTTTCCCTAGCAGGACAAGGGGAGAGGGTGGAGCTAATGTTTGCCGGACACCTTATCGGGTGTCTTTGGATTTGATCCCTTCACCCCATCCAGTGAGCCTGATGGCATTATTTGCCTTTTATGGGTAGATAAACAAATGCTCAGAGAGGTTGAGTAACTAGTCTAAAGTCACACAGCTAACAAATAACAAGACAGTAACCTTTGGATTCTTCCTGACTCCCAGACGCTGCCTACTGTATAGTTTCTTGGCACTTCTGTATCATGAGTATCCTGGATTCTATGGAGCAAGTGTGAAGGATAGAAGTTTAGGGAGAGGCCAAAGGAAGAGAAGATGTGTATTATATTGGAAAGAACAGTAGACTTAAGACTCAAAAGTTCTTGGCCGGCCTTGGCTCTGCCATGTTCATAGCTTGTGACTCTGGGCTGGTCTCTTAACACCTCGGAGCCTCGAATGAGTCATAGAGGTACTGCATGTTTTCAATGAGGTTATGGTATCTGCCCAGCTCTGTGCATTGGGCCACTGGGGTGGAGGGAGGTGAACAAGGTGGTGTCTAGCCTGGGTCATGGCTGGCGTTGGTGGGCTTCTTGGCGAGGCTCTGCAGACACTGGCCCCTTGCTGATACTATGCTGTCCACAGCAAGGAGAGCTGTGGTGAATGCAGAGGCCTTGGCTTTCCGGTGACAAGAAGCCCCAAGGACATGGGGCTGCATGACTACTAGGCCAAATACTGCGTAGAAGGGCGTGGACCCAGAAGCACTGGTCGGGGAGGGTAAGGACCAGACCCTCATCCTGTGGGCAGGAGTGGGACGTCAGCTTGAGAAGGCAACTCAGAACTTCAGGCAGCTGAAGTCACAGCCCTGGGGTGAGGTTCCTGTGGGACTCCTCCCTCTTCCATCTGGGGAGCCGGGCAGCTGTGTCTGACCTCGGCCTGCGCCTGGCCACCGTACTGACACTTTATTCAACCACAGTCACTGTGAGGGTCCTGCTAGACAGGAGTCCAGGACCAGGCCCAGGCCCAGGTGGGGTGCACAGAAGGGGTTGGATGACCAGGTAACCCCCAAGCTAGTAACAGGAGAGAGAAAACACACTGAGTAGCAGTAAGCAGCCCTTGGGACACCCTGGGAGAAATGGCAGTCGCCACGAGAGCGGTTGTCATTCAGGGTCACCACAGCCCAGCTCTGCAGCATCAGGCTCCCTGTTTCACAGAAGAGGAAGAGCCAGGGTGACAGAACGAGGACCCCCGCTGGGCACTCTGACCCCGCGCCCCTTTCTATTACAACACAGTGCCTTTCATAGAGGAGCTCTGTGATCTCATCTTGGGGGCGGAACACCGCTGGTCCCATTCATTATTCCAAACCACCCTGATCAGAGGTCATCCACCAGAATCTTGAACCCCTCCAGGGATGGGAAGTTCATTATCTCCAAAGGCAGCTTTCTTTCCCACTTCAGGCAGCATTAACCATTAAGAAAGTCTTCCCTTGTAGGGAGCTCAACTTCGTCTCAGTCTGTGCTGATTGCCCCTGAAAGGCTCAGAGAAAGAGAGAGTGTGTGTGTCTCACCCTCACTAGAATGAGCTGGGGCAACCCACCAGGATCCAGGCTGTGCTTGGGGGCATGAGGTAAAAGACAAAGGGCCAGGTTCTAGGTCATCTCTTGGCTGCCACACTGACTTCCCTTTGAGATCTGGGCAGCAGCTCCATCCCAGCCTGGGCAGGGCCTCCTCCTCTGGCAGAAGAGGGAGGAGTGCTTTCTGTTCTCTGCCTGCACACGCAGCCAGCTGACCTCAGAGTGAAGTCAGCCCCTTGGGAACGGCAGGTGGAAAGGTCAGCCCTCCGGGGCCTGTGGTCGCCCTGCTTGGGTCCACAGTGTGTGTTGGTACCTGATCCGGCCTCCCAGGCCTTCCAGCCTTCTGTCCACTGCCCTCTAAGAACAGACCCTCAGCACACCCTGCCAGTCCCTCCCTGCCACCAGTCAGACCAGGTTCATGTGACTCGTTCTACCTGCCTTCTCCTCTCCATCCTTGCCCCAACCAAAGCCGAGTGAAGAATAACAGGGACGTCTTTCACCTGAATCAAATCAAAGCCTTACACTTGACTCCTAAAGTTTACAGGGAACACAGGGATGACTTTGAAGCTGTCACAAAGCAATATGGGACAGATCGCTGGAACGTTTTATCACACAGCCGACTGTGTGTGCTCAGAAAGTCAATACCACTTAAAAAAAAAAAAAGGGACAGAAAACAAAACAAAAAGATGATGGGAATGTTCTAGATTGAAAGGAGGCAAAAGAGAGATCACCGCCAAATGAAACCCATGGGAGCACCCAGTGGCCCCTGTCCTGGTTGTTCACGATAGGGAATGGATGTAAAAGGGATTTTGGAGCATTCTGCGTATGGGCTGCATCTTCGACGGAATTGAGGACTTGTTAATTTTCTTAGACGTGGTAATATGTAGGAAATTGTCCTCCTTTGTAGGAAATGCATGCCGACATAATAGAGGGCAAGTCACACATTGAGGGTCATGTGTGCAACCTCCTTTCAAATGATTCCACAAAAGGAAAAAAAAAAAAGACACGCACATGTGCATGCACACACACACACACACGGAGAGAAAGAAACATGGCAAAATGTTAATGACAACCTAGGTGCTGGATGGTTTTTTTACCATTCCCCCAGCTATTTTTATGCATTGTAATCTTTCCTGATAAAAATAAATATAAAATAAAATAAAAATAAAAATCTGGACCCTGGAGTCTGAAAGACCAGGTTCCAGTCGCCCCTGTGCTCGCTATCTGAAGTTTGACTGGGTGTTTCCCACCCTGTACAAGGACAGCCAGAGCCCCCCCATGGGCATCATGGGGGGGCCCCGTGCTCTCGCGGTGCCTGGGACAGGGAAGTGTTTGTGGGCTTCCGCCCCCAGGAAGCCTACCCTAATGCTCTTCCTCCCTGACCTCCCATCCCCACAGCATTTCCGTCCTGCAGTCTGTTTGCCACCAAGCAACCAACCACCATGAACATGTCAGGTACAGGCTTTGTCTTCTCTGTATTTGAAAGCAGGATCTGTGCGGGGGCTTTCCCGGGCCCCCTCGATGGCCTGGGCCCATGGGAGCAGCAGTGGCACGGTGCGTGGGACCTGCACCTACGTTATCTCATTTTGATTCTTCAAACAACCACATAATCAGAAATTACGGATCTCCTTTTAGAAATGGAGAACCTGATGCTCAGAGAGGCAAAGTGTCTTTTCCAAGGTTAGCAGGAGTCAGAGAGGGGAGGGGAAACCCAGGTCCAGCACTCTGCCGTGCTCTCGGTGTGGGCCCGTGTGCAGTGAGGGTGCAGACCCAGTGATGAGGACCATGGTCGGCCAAATGAAACCCATGGGAGCACCCCGTGTTCACCCTATTGTGAACAACCATTTGGTCAACCAGGGCCCTTCTGAAGACTCAGCTGAGAGATCCAGCCCCAGCCTACTGGCCAGTAGGGAAAGCCAGCAGTGGGCTTGCTAAGAACAAAGCCCTTGGAAAGATGCTCTCCATTTTCCCAGGAAGCAGGCTGGCATTATTCTAGGGTCCACTGGAGCCCAGCCTAAGGAGGCAGGCTCATTGGAAGAATGGGCCTGCTGAGTGCAGGTCCCAAGCCCTAAGGCTGGGCTCAGGGCACCCCCCCCCCCACCCCACAGGATGCTGGGCTGTGAGGGGCACCAGTGGGGTATGTTCAAGGAGAATACAGGTGCCTCCACCAGGACCCTTGACTACAAATGCTTCTTTGGGCACAGACGCCCTGGGGAATAGGGCAATGGGGAGATGGGATGGGGGGGGAAAGGGCAGAGAAGGGGGACAGTGCAGAAAGTGGGGAAGGGAGTAGGGAAAGAGTGGAAAAGAGTTGGAGGAGGAAGAGGTGAAGTCAGATGGGAAAATAGATCCAGGTATACCCAGCCGCTGTGGGCTCCACCCAGGGAAACATGGGTGTCACAGGAGGGCTCCCAAGAGCCCGTCAGGTCAACTGGCCTCAGTGTCACCAGAGCTCTGGAACAAGGCATTTCTCAGGAGGCCCGTGGGATGCCCCCAGCCATGGCAGACCCAGGCTGGGGGCCCTGAGGACCTGCACACAGGTCCCACCCCTGAACCTGCAGGGCTCTGGGGCATTCATAATAAGGGGGAGTGGGAGCCCAGCCCTTCCTCTCCTGCTTTCTATTCTGCTCTGTGAAGTGGGCATCCAGATGGGGCCAGGACTGTGCCAGGCTTATCACAGCATCTTGGCATTGACTCCTCGGTCCTCTTGGAGGCAGTGGGGATTATTGGCCTCTTTTATGTAAGAGTAGACAGAGGTACCACAGAGAGGTTAAGTGTTTTTCCCAAGCCACACACTGAGGCAGCAGCAAACATGGCACTGCATCTGGGGCTATGTGGCTCTAGTCTGGCTCTTGTTACCCTTCCCCTCACAGCCACCCAAGAGACTCTGCAGTGGAGTCCGCACCAGGAGTGTGGTGCTGAGCCATTATCAATGGGCCTGGGTCAGCCCATCCCAGGTGCCAGCCCAGGGGCTGTGCTTGGAGCAGAAAGAGAAACTGTTGTCCTACTCACCAGATGTGGGCTAAGAAGTGGCTCCCCGAGACTCTTGTGCTGGGGAGGCTCAATCACACCGGCTGTCTCCCCACCATGTGGTGGGGGGGTCCCTTTGGGGAGGGGCCGGAAGCCCAGCAGGTCTCCCCACGGCATCCGGGACTCATGCAGGTTGACTAGGAAGAGCAGACACTAGTCTACAGTCTGGCTCAGAGGCCTTGGGGCCAGCACCTTCCATCACGATGCTGGAACTGTCTTCCGGGGAAGAGAGAGCTGGGTGACGCGGTGGAGACTAGTCCCTGAGGGAGAGGTGCTGGCTGTTCAGGGGCTCTGAGGAGTCTGGGGCTGAGGAGTCCAAGTTGAGTTGTGCCCTGAAGGCTAACGACTGGGCAGGGAACAGGGGTGAAGACCTTCCAGGCCAGGGATGCACCAGCAAAGAACAGGAGATAGAATTTCTCTTTTTCTTTCACGGGAACTGTGGAATCTAGAATGTTCTACCTGGAAGGGACAGAGAAATTCCTAGCACTCCCCTATCAGATGGAATTTTTGCTAGGTCTCTGCTATATTTTTCATGCTATATTTTTGTAATTGATTCATTATTTTTTAACTTAGCCTTATTAGCAGTGATATCTGTGAAATTATGGATTTGGCATGCAAGTTATATTACTTCTAATGTAAATTAAAATAAACCTGTAACTACTAAAATTAAACACTTCATCTCTGTACCGTGTGAGAGTGAGCACCTGGGACCGCAGCCTGGGCATCGCTGATGTAATCCTGATTCGGAGCTGATGGCCTGAGCAAGCAGGTGAGGTCTTGCAGATAGCAGTGCCCATCGGGCTGTGGTCCATGTCCCACAGAACTCTGTCCTGAACAGTCCTGACAGGTCTGGGCGGGGACCAGAGCAGGCAGATTGGAGTGGGTGGCAGTGTGGGCTGAGGCGGGGAGGGAGGAAGGAGTGATGAGCAGGGAGAAGGCCCCCCCCATCCCCGCAGGGTGCACCGTGACCCAGGCAGTGGAGAAGACGGAGGTAGGGGATGCCCTCCCCGCCAGTGGGAAGAGGATTTGCCTGCAGGTGAGAGACACTCCCTGGGAATCTCCTTATGGGAGCTGAACTCCTTCCTTCAGTGACAAGAGAATTTAGAAGCTGGGCTCCTGGCTTTATTTAAATCAAATGCAAAGTTTTGTTTTCAGATTCCCAGAGTTGGTGTCCTGATTCTATGGTGGTGCTTCCTTTTGTTTTTCCTTCCCATGGAAATTTGCTGTAGGGAAATCACCCTTGCCTGATCTGTCCCCAGATGCAATCAGAGATAACAGGAGAGCTGGCAGGAAGGGGAAGTCATGGATCATGGCAAAGTTGGGCCAGCAGCACATCCACTTACAAAGGGCTCTTGAGGGGCGCCTGGGGGGCTCAGTTGGTTAAGCGTCTGCCTTCAGCTCAGGTCATGATCCCAGGGTCCTGGGATCGAGCCCCACGTCCGGCTCCCTGTTCAGCGGGAAGCCTGCTTCTCCCTCTGCCTCTGCTCTTCTACCTGCTTGTGCTCACTCTCACCCTCTCTCTCTCTCTCTCTCTCACACACATAAATAAATACTATTAAAAAAAAAAAAAGGGCTCTTGAGCTCTAGCTGTGTGCCAGGTCCTGGCTGGGTACTGGTGGTGGCCTGTCGCACTTGGAGGCACATCTACTGGGAGAATACCTATTCGGGTTCTGTCTGTGAAGGTGACCATTTGTAGGGCTTCCCTCTAGGAGAATCCATCCTTCAGCGAAACTGGACTCCACCATGGGCTGCCCACTCGGTCCTCCAGTCCCCCACCTTGTGCACATCTGTAATCTAGGCTGCATGACACAGGATACACATGCAGTAGGGGACAACTGGTTGCTTGGTTGGAATGGGTGTTATTGATGGTGGGTAGAGAGGGGTTGGGCTCTCCGACTTTAATGTATGTCTTTCTCGCTGGGTGTTTCCTGCAGGTGGGGGAAAATCGGAATTAAAATTTAATTTCTGGGCCCATCCCCCAGATATTGGGTTCAGTAGGTCTGGACTGGGACCAGCATTTCTCACAAAGAATGTGCGAGGCTCAGATGAGCCTTAGACCACACACTGAAAAATCTTGCTCCAAAGAATATTCTGGCGTAGGAAAGAGTCTCAGATTTCCAGTTAGGAGGCCTGTGTTCAGGGCTCTACTTATTAGCTGTGTGGCCTTGGACAAGTCACTTAACCTCTCTGTGCCTGATGATGATAATGATGATTTCTGAGGGTGCATTTGTGGATTAGAGGCTTTCGAGAGAACCAGAGAAGGGGATAATGGGTGGTCATTTGTCTCTTTGCACATAAAGGGGGACATCTCCCCCCATCCTCACCAACAGCAGTGTTCTTTGTCTTTGGGGCCACCAGCCTCCTCTGTCTGTACCTCCCACACTGAATTGAGTACAACCTTTGAGAGGCAGGAGGCAGCCCATCCGTGTTGTTGGGGGACGGTCTGCTCTGTCACATGCCATGTCCCTAGGAAGTGAAAGGACCTTACATCATTTCTGGAAGGTGGGATGGGAGTGTGCACCAAAGGCAAGAAATTCCTGTATGAGTGCCTGCATGCCAGTCTTTGCTCTTGTAGGACTTTAGTAAGAGAGGAAGTCCGCTAGCACAGGGCCAGGCACACAGAGGGCCCCGCATTCCTGGAAGCTTCTTCCCCTCTCTCCACTTTCTCCCCACCCCCACCCCGTGCCCAGCCCAGGCCCTCTGGGAGCAGGGACCTGCCTGACGCTTGTCTCTCCTGGTCCCACACAGATGTCCTGGCGTCCACAATACCGCAGCTCCAAGTTCCGAAATGTCTACGGGAAGGTGGCCAACCGGGAGCACTGCTTCGATGGTATCCCCATCACCAAAAATGTGCACGATAACCACTTCTGTGCTGTCAACGCCCGCTTCCTGGCCATTGTCACCGAGAGCGCGGGAGGTGGCTCCTTCCTGGTCATCCCTCTGGAGCAGGTAGGACCTGAAGCTCCCCAGCCCTGGCTGCTGTCCGGAGCAGGGAGAAGCCCTCTTTGGTTCTTGCCTCCATTTCTCTCTGTGCCGCCCCCCGCCCTTTTACCGTCTTATCATGTGTCCGGTGGCTGTGCCCTCCCCCGGGTTTTCCTGAGATTTGCCAGAAGAAGAGCAGGCCAGGATCCAGGAGACCTGAGATCTGTTCCCAAAACTTCCCCAAAGATTGCACTTGAACAAGTCACTTCCCTTCGGATACATGGGGTTCCCATTAACACTAGGGATTGGAACATCTGATCTCCAGGTGATCTCCAAGACCAGGTCCTGCTCCGCAATTTTGTGTCCTGGGTTGTCCTTTTTGGTGTGGAGCTGGAAGGGTTGAAGACCAGCCGTAGGCACATGAGGCAAGCGCAGAAATGACACCCTCGTTAAAAAACATCGTGAGCTCTCTCCACGGAGAGACTAGAAATAATTCACCTTCCCTCTCATCCCCACTTTCTTGATAAAGGTTTTCCCCCTTCTGTGGTTGCCTTTGTGAATATAGCAAATTAAATCTGCAAAGCCTAGATCATGAAATTTTGAAGCTCTCTGTTCAGGCAGTCCCTGGAGGCCCGTGGGAGGTCACGCGCCTCAGGGAAAGTGCTCGCTGTCAGTCTCACTTGTTTATGGCTGAGCTCTCCCTTCCCGGCCTGACTCATCTCCACTCCCACCCTCCGCCAAACCAAAGCGCTCAGGGGAGGAGGAGGTACAAGCGGAAGGAAGCCTTCGTTCTTGAAATCTACCATCAGCTGGTGGTAGAGGATGGATTTTTCCAGTCTCTCCTGCCCACAGTGAGGGAACACAGATTTGGGAAAGCCTCAGGCCATAGCCTCCCTCCCACCAAAGGGGGCACAGCTGCGGTGACACTGAGAGGTGTGAGGACAGAACCCAATGGACAGAGAGGTCTGAGGAGCTATGGCCTCGGTGGCAGAGTTCCAGCTGGCTCTGCCACTTGCCAGCCACTGTGATCTCAGGCGAGTCACTTAACCTCTCTGCACCTTATGCTCCTGTAATGGTAAAACGAGGATGCTGAATCGTCCTCCGTCTACATGCACCATGTTGGCATGGAGTAGGACGATAGACATGGAAGCTCCTTGTGAACCACATAGGATGTTAAAGATGTCTGGATATTCTCCTGGAAACATCTATTAGCTCTGCTCATGGACTTTGCCTACAGATGCCCAGAGCAGCTCTAACACATTTGGAAGGATTCTGAAATATAGATTGTCTCCTCTCTCAAACCAGATGGGCTCAGACACCTGTCTACCTTGGGGACTAACTAAGCTCCAACCCACGTCAGGTCCCCAGCCAAGTGTGGCTTGGTCCTTACAGGGGTTCAAGACCAGTGCCAGCACACATTCCACTGTGTGGCCTTCCAAGGTCGAAAGGCAGTACCTCATGCTATAACAATTAATTCCAGATGTGTTAAGGGTCTAACCATTAAAAGAGAAAGAAGAAAAAAGGAGAGAAGAAAAGAAAAAAGAAAAGTTGCATGTATATTATAGGAAAAGAGAGGATTTTTTAAATCATGCAATGAGGAAAGTCTTTGTAAACAAGACAAGAATCCCAGAACCATAAAGGAAATGAATAATAGATTACAGCACATTTGTTTTAAAAAGTAAAGTTTCTATACTACTATACTACTATAGTATTACTATACTACTACTATACAACGTCTATACTACTATACATGTAAGGAAACTTAAAAGCAAACCCCATAACTGATACAGACAAAAGATCCATGTCCAAAATAGATAAAGTATTCTAGAAAAATCTATGAGCAAAAGAACCCTGTAAAAAACAGGTAAAGGAGGGGCGCCTGGGTGGCTCAGTGGGTTAAGCCTCTGCCTTAGGCTCAGGTCATGATCTCAGGGTCCTGGGATCCAGCCCCACATCGGGCTCTCTGCTCGGCAGGGAGCCAGCTTCCCCCCCTCCCCCGCCTCTGCCTACTTGTGATCTCTGTCTGTCAAATAAATTTAAAAAAAAAAAAGCGGGTAAAGGATATGAATAAACAGTTCACAGAAGATGAAAATAAGTCTTTTAGCCTACTAAAATAGGAAAAGATTTAAAAGACTAATTATCTTTGGTATTGCTGAGTGTGTGAGAGAACAGGTGTCCAAATATGTTCTTGGCGTATTTGAGGTATTTAAATTTGATATATTTGATGTACATTTGATTTACATTGATGTATTTTATTTGATGTATTTACATCAAATTTATAGGTAACTTGGAAATAGCTATTAACATGTAAATGTACATATCCACGGGCCTAGAAATTCCACTTCTAGGAATCTATCCAACAGAAATGTTCTCAAGGATACCCAAAATGTTTGTACCATTTTTCAGTACTCCATTTTTTTCTAATTTATTTTCTACAGAGATCAAATTTCTCTCTCAAGTTGCTTAAAAGTTTCTAAACTCTTCTCTTCGGTTTCTGTAATGGTACCAGAGAGTTTTATAATATCAGTAGCACTAGTCTAGAATGTGATCGGATTTTGTAAACACTTTAGGGACAGCAGGGAAAAAGGTATTTTTTACAGAGTGTGAGACTCTGCATAGAGATAAACAATGTATCCAAACACATACATATAAAGCCAAGGCACACAGAGCCTTTCACATTATGTTTGATTTGATTGCTAAGGAACCTGTAGTAATGGGTCATTCTACCAATTGGTTACTGTCAGTTTCTCTGAATCCAGTAGGTTTTCACTTTACATAAGTGCATGATGGTTTGTGCAGCCCTTTTATAATAATGAAAATTGGAAGCAACCTGCAGGTCTATCAATAAGGAAATGAGGAAAGCATTAGGGAACATCCACATAAAGGGATACTAAGCAGTCATCAAAATTGGTGATGTACAACTGTTGTTCCCAAGTGTTCAGTTCAGAATCAAAAGTATTGAGGATGCCAAAGGGCTTTTACTTGGATAGGTTCTATATCAATATTTGGCATATTCAAAATAAAAAAGAAGGAATTTCAAAAATATCTATTTGTTAATTCATTCAAAATAACATTAGGGGTACCTGGGTGGCTCAGTCAGTTGAGCCTCCCACTCCTGATCTTGGCTCAGGTCATGATCTTGGGATTGCGGGATCTGGCCCCACTTTGGGCTTTGCACTTAGCATGGAACCTCTTTGAGATTCTCTCCCTTTCCCTGTGGCCCTCCCACTGCTCTCTCTGTCTCTCAAATAAATAAATAAATAAATAATATCTTTAAAAAAATTAATGAACCCATTTCATGTTCTCCCAAGAAACATTTTTATGAAAAATAACTATTTTCCAAAACACAAAAGAATTAATGAGAAGAAAGGCATTGCTTTACCCTTTTGCAAGTCTCTTTAAGTTAGTTTGGCTTAATAGAAGATTTGCATGTTATATATGTGTATATTGGAAGATTTGCATGTTTACTTTTGCATTCGGCCTCTTTTAATACCAGGCACATAGCCTCTGGAAACTCCACTCTATGCTCCTGAGAGAATGGCAGTGAAAAGGCAAATAATATCCTTGTATTATTAGAAAAATTGTTTCAACCCAACAGAATCCTTGAAAGTCTTCAGAATCCCCAGGGATCCCCAAACACTTTGAGAACCACTGATATTGGGGAGTATTTCATGAGAGAAAATTTTATGACATACTGTTAAGTGAAACAAAAAGAAAAATATCATTAATCCCATCAGGAAATTTCTATCTGGGGCGCCTGGGTGGCTCAGTGGGTTACGTGTCAGACTCTTGGTTTTGGCTCAGGTCATGAGTTCTGGAGTCATGAGGTCGAGCCCTGTGCCGGGTTCCAAGCTCAGCTGGGAGTCGGCTTAAGATTCTCTTCCGCTGGGGCACCTGGGTGGCTCAGTGGGTTAAAGCCTCTGCCTTCGGCTCAGGTCATGATCCCAGGGTCCTGGGATTGAGCCCTGCATCGGGCTCTCTGCTTAGCAAGAAGCCTGCTTCCCTTCCTCTCTCTCTCTGCCTGCCTCTCTGCCTAGTTGTGATCTCTGTCTGTCAAATAAATAAATAAATAAATAATTTTTAAAGGATTATTTTCCTCTGCCCCTCCTCTGTTCGCATGTGCTCTCTCTCTCTCTCTCTCTCTCAAGTAAGTAAATCTTTAAAAAAGAAAAAAAGGGAATTTCTATCTATCCATCTACCTATCTGGAAAAGACTGGTCAATATACACCTAAGGATAATAATGATTATCTCTGAGTATTATTAGGATCAAGCAGATTCTTTCATTTTCTTCTTTTTCCATAGCTATAGCTTCTCAGTTTTTTTAGGTGAACCCTGGAGGTTTTATTTCTCAGAAAAAAACAATAAAAGCAATTTGTTGACGTAAAGATGGAGTCCCTGAGGCTTGAGAGGCTGTAGGGAGGAGCTCAGTGCAGCCCTCCATTACGTTTGTTGCAAATGTTTTCTCGAAGAGTTACACATGCTTAGGAACTTGCTGGAGTAAAGGCTAACAAGACAGTGAGGGCGGAGGTTGGCAGTGGGTAGGTGGGTGAGGCAACTCTTTAATGTGGGGGGTTCACTTAGTTTGGGTGTCTGAGGCCATGTGGAGCAAGGTTCCACACCCAGAGAGTGGCTCCTTAGGAATCAGAGCAAATGCCTGCCGTCCCCTGCTGCACCGGCCACGGCTGTCCTGCCCACGGTGGCCGCATAGAGCCTGCAGGCACAGCCCGGCTGGTCTGGGGACAGGGCTTACTAACCAGAACAGTTAACATCAAATTCAGAACCCTCCCATTACCGGTCAGCAGTAGAGACGAGCTGTTCCGCGTTGGCCAGTTTTCTAGGAAGAAGGTTCTCTTATTTTAGTGCCAGGTTCTTTTCCCTCAGTTTGATACAAATCTTTCTACAAACAGTTTCCCATGTTTCTCAGTACAAACACCAAAAAGATTTTGGCCCTTTCTTAGCAGATCCTAATCACTGCTTTGAGCACTCGTTATGAGCTGTGGACTCCTGGGACACACTTTGTCCCTACACTAAGTGACTCTAGGCTGTTTTCCCCCGAGCAACCGGAACTGTCTGCCTTTATTGTTCTTTTCCGAATGTTTTCCATCTGCTATCAGGTGTCCTTCCCGTTTCCCTTCCTGCTTCTCTGAGAGGTTCGGGCCAAATGAGAATAGCACTACCCGGGACCCCCAGATCCCTGCCCCGAGACCGAGCCTTCTGAAGGGGGCTCCAGCTGCCCCTTTGCTCAGGTTCCCTCAAAGCTGGCTTTGCCTAAGATTTCAATATCTGTGATGGAAAAGTTTTCTCCGGGCCAGAAGGCCCGTCTGCACCGACTCCCAACAACGGCCGTGCTGATGTTCTCTTTGCACAGTGCTCGAATCCCATCAAAATCTGAGAGTCAGTCCTCTTGGGTGGCGGGGGGAGCCATCCGCATTTCACAGTTGGGGAAACCAAGGCTGGGGAGACGGACCTCCCCTGGGTCAGCGCGGGAGCCGGACCTGAGGCCAGCTTCCTGCTTTCCGAAGCCATGGCTCTTTCCACCACCCCTGCCGCCGGTGAGCCGATCTGCTCTGGCTGGCCAGCCTTGCATTTGCCTTCCCTGGGGCTCTTGCTCCGGCTGCTGTGGGGAAGGCCCCAGCCTGTTGTTCCCCTAGTTAACATTCAGCCGCCAGCTCTCTCCTCTCTGGAGTGGAATGTTAAGCTGCAGATGGGGGAGCAATCATCACCCTGATTGCCTGGCACAGCTGGAGGAGCCTTATGAATATTCCAGAGACCAGGCACGGTGCCCAGAGGCCTGATTAACCACTTGGGCCTCCCCAGGTGCACCGCCCCTTTCCTGCCCCACTCCGCCTGCCCGGGCTGCCTGTCGCCTCCAGATCCGGGCTGCGGGAAGGCCAGAGTCTGGAAGCGGGGTCTTGCCCGCCGAAGCTTTAGGCAGCTACCCGGTAGCCCCACTGGCACCTGGAGGAAGAGGAATGAGACCTGGCCTGGACATCAGGAGGCTGGCTTGTCCCTGTGACCCAGCGGTTCTCAGTCCTGACTGCGCGCTAGAATCAGCGGGACAGATTTTGAAGTCTAATGTTTGTGCCGCTTTTGAATCTCACCTCCAGTCTCATGAAGAAGATGTAGAGTTGTTCTCCGCATTTTACAGATGAAGAAACAGAGGCTCGGAGCAGTCAAGGGACTCCTTCAAGATTGCACAGCATACACGTGGCGGAATTTAAACCCAGGGCTCTCCCAGCAGCAGGCCTGCCCACGGAGCATTAGACAGAGGCATGTCTGGAGATACGCCTTGTATTGTCACTACGGTTGTTTGAATGTCTCCAAGGACTTCCTTGGATGTAAATTCCACAGTATTTCATGAGCTCCTCTGATATGCCAACACCATTCGTCCATCCCTGCTGAAAGCCAGGAGAGTGGGTATTTCCTAAAGCCTGTGGGAAGCTTCCGCTCTGAAGGCCTGAAGCAGCAATTTCAGTCGGCAGGAAGAGATGGGAGAGGTGTTTTGGAGCAGGAAACCAGACAAGATGGCGTCCTTCCTTCAGTCAGCGGGCATGGACTGAGGACCCAGCCCCAGTCACTTCTACCCCCTTGTGCAAGCCCTGTGGCCTCCCCTCCCCCCTCCCATGCCTGCGGAGTCTCCGTGACCTGGTGGCAAAACATTTCCCCCTTGGACTTGGGTCTGAGATGTTGTATTCTCCTTCCCTAACCCAATCAGGGCGGCCTTTCTTGCTTTTTGGCCTGTCTTCAGTGTTCAAGGTTGGGAGGCCTAACCAGAGTTGGGCAGGTGCTCCCTGTTCTCCTCAGCCCTGCAAGGGTGGGTGGTAGAGGGGAATGGGGGCAAAACTCCACAAGGCACCTCAGTAAAGACAGCAGAGCCCTTCTTAGAAGCAGGAGAACTTCTAAGTTCCCCTGGGCGAAGAGATCAGGCTCTAGATGCCAACAGACCTTGCTTGAATCTCTGCCTTGCCACTAAGTTGCTGTGTGACCTTAGGTGAGTCACTTAACCTTCCCGTGCCTTAGTTTTCCCTTCTGCAAAATGATGGGATTGGGCCACACGCTCTCTCCGGTTCAGTTTAGCTCTCGTGGTTTCTTCGCCTCTCACACCTTTTTGTTCAAATATGTCCTCACCAGCATGCTGCTAGGCACTGCACAGAATACAAAAATGGCTCCTTCTCATCCCTCAAGGCCCACCTCAGACAAGGCCAGCTCCCCAAAGCTTCCCCTATCCCAATACTCATCCAGAGGCAGTCTGTGACTGTCGCTATTAGGCTACTCCCTAAAGGTTTCATTGTGTCCTTAGTGGTTAGTTATCCATCCATCCAACCATCCATCCATTCACCCACCCAACCATTCAACAGTTGTTTATTGAGCACCTACTATGTCTCAGTCCCAGTTCCAAGACCAGGGATACAGCAATAAACAAGACCAAGTGCAAACAAGACCAAAACTTCAGGGGTTTGCGGTTCAGGGAGTTGCTTTGATTGGACTGAGAGCCCTGAGGGTGGGGAACATGTCTGACGTGCACCTGCACACAGTAGGTGCTCAGCAAGTGGGGGGCATTGGGCTGACCCGAGGCCAGCTCCTGAGGTTCCCATGCCCCATCTCCCAGCTGCAGTTTTCTCTTTGCTGGTCCTGGGTTCCCCTCTCCTGCAGGCCCCAGGGACAGTGCGGTGCCCTGTGGGGGGCTTTCCAGCCTCAAAGTGGGTGGAGGGGAGGCTGTACCCTCCCCCTAAAGCCCTCGGAACAGTATTGCCGGTCCAGCTGCTCTTATTCTGGAATTGACCCCAGAAGTTGGCAGACCAGTTAGCTCCATGACTCACACCGTACATTTGAGGCCTGATAATAAAAGAAGGACCAGAAACGAGTGCCCAGCTCAGCACCGAAGACTAATAAGATCAGACTTTCTGCTCTGCCGAAGCCTTTGCTTCCATTCCAGATTTCTGGAACACTCCCTCTCTACTGCTCCCTGCCTCAGCCCTGAGCTCCTCAAGCCTGCTGGTTCCCATGGAAAAGCCCCAAATCTCCATCCCTGCTCCCCTCTGCAGGCAGGTCTCCCCCTTCTCTGGGGGGAATTCAGAGTCTTTTCCACATCCATTTTTCAGATCTTTCCTCAATCGTTCTTTGTTCTTCAAGCTGCCTTCCGCTTGGTGCAATTTGCATCTCAAAGCCTGTGACAGCCGGAATGTACAGTAAGTGACTTTGGGAAAGGGGGGAGAACTGTGCTCCGGGAGAGAAGTCGAAGTCACAACTTCGTTCCATTTGTCTGAGGGCCGAGATTGACAGCCTTGCTTTGTGTTTTTCCCTTTTTTGGAAGAATGGGTGCTTATTTTTGAGAAAAGTGAAGGCACGCTCTTCAGCAGACATGGAAGTGTCACTCCCTTATTTTAGTTCACGGTTATGGGATGGAATCCTCTGGATTTGAGGTACAGGCAGCCAGGGAGGCAGCTGAACTGGTAGATATCCTGAGAGGTCAAAGAATCCATCCCTCTGCCTTGGGTCAGGGCCTCTGCAGAGTTGTCTCCCCAGCTCCATTCCTAGCACAGCCAGTGAGGCTGTGAACTTGGGCCTTGGGCCCAACCTTCGCCCCCACCCCCACCCCCACCCCCAGGCACTGGCCTGCAGGCCAGACCAGTCGGCCAGATTGCTGGATCTGCTCTCCGCTTTCCTTCTCAGGCCTAGAGCCTTCCACATCTTTAGAAATCATAGTTCCATCCCTTGGCTGTGACCCCCTGGGTGTGCACCCTCTCTGTGCCTTGCTTTCTCCGTTTGCGAAATCATAATGATTCTCATGGCTCCTGGGGCTGCGATGGTTAAACAGCACTCAGCACAAAGCTGAGCACATGGTGTATGTCCAGGAAGTAGGAGCTTGGTGGGGACAAGGGGTTTTGCACCCTCCCTCCTCTTCCATGGTCCACCTGGGCCCAGAAATAGCCTGTGGGCTCCCCAGCCTGCAGCCAACAAGGAGGAGGCTTGTCTCTGGCCTTCTTAGAACTGTCTGGCTGGCTACAGTCTTTGAGCACTGTAGATAGGAAGGCACTCACAGCCCCATCATTTGTGCCCCAAAGGGTCTGGGGCTGGCAATGCAGGGGCCCGCTGATGGGATGGATGGGAATGCCTGCGGGAGGGGAAACTGGGGGAGGATTCTGGGCACACTTTGGTGACCTATCAGTCGTGAACTTTGAAGCCTGCTGCTTACCGAGAATCCACCTGTCTGCGAGGGTTAAATGAGATAAGGCGTGGAAAGGTACAGCCGGGGCTCAGTAAACTGAGCAAACGGCTGGAATCCCCTTCTAGCTAACTTAGAGTTCTATCAGAACCGCTATCTTCCACTTCACATCACGGGGAGAAGAGGCACTGGGGATCAGTATGGGAATCGGAATCGGGACAGGGGCTCTCTGGAGTCCAGGCAGCTCTGATCAGAGCTCAGGACCGCTGGGCGGGTACGAGTTTGAGATTCTGTGCTCTGAGCCTGCCTGAGGCCTCAGAGTCCCCCTAGCCCTTGTCCCCCCCCACCCCTGCCCACCTCCCCAGCCCCCCAGTTCCAAACTCATTTTGAAAGGATGCCAGAGTCGGACCAGCCTCCAGTGATCACATGTTCTCGGCACCAAGCTGTACCCATGAGAAATCCTGGCCCCGAAGAGAAGCGACTTACTGAGGCTG
Organism: Mellivora capensis; assembly: GCA_004024625.1. Classification (NCBI taxonomy): domain Eukaryota; kingdom Metazoa; phylum Chordata; class Mammalia; order Carnivora; family Mustelidae; genus Mellivora; species Mellivora capensis. Next base: position 58,079 of record PISX010001726.1, on the reverse strand, counting down.
CAGGGCACCCCCAGATGCCCTCGGCACCCTTTCCCAGGGCTCCTTGCCAGGTCCCTTGTCCAATATCAGACCTGCTGAGGTGGGGACAGTTGCTTCCCTTCACCAAGGGAATTTGCCTTTGGTTTAGGGGAGGGTGAGATTTAAGGAGACCAAACCTTGAGACCCAAAGGGAAGTGTGGCTAGTAGGAGACTTTCAGCCTCTGAGATCAGCTCACCCAGGGCAGCCATCCCCACACCCTGGAGAGAAACTTGCCTGTTCTCTGAGGTCTGGGGCGGTGAGGCCGCAGCATCTGGAGTCCCTCTATGGGTTCCCGACACTTCAGGGACCAAAAGTGATACAGGGTACAGGAGGGACAGGGTTGGGAGTGGAACTAAGGTGGCCTGGCTGGAAACAGGGCATCTCCCTGAGGGAGAACCCCCCCCCCCCTCCCTGGGGTTCTGAGGCCTTGGGCAAGACCCCTTCCTAACAGGCCCTTCCCATGGCAGCTTCCAGAACAATGAGTGTGTTTGCCTTGCCTGAGAAACTCAAAACCCCCAAGCCTGATTTTAGTCCTCTGGGAAGTTTTCTGTTTAGGACTGCCTTCCTAAAGTCCCTGCCCCCGCCTCCATCCCAACGCTCTTAAAGGGCCAGATCACCTTAAGGTGTAGGGATAGGTCATAGCACTCAGCCTCTTAAACACAAGATAGGGACACCTGGGTGGCTTAGTTGGTTAAGCATCTGCCTTCAGCTCAGGTCATGATCTCAGGGTCCTGGATTGAGCCCCGCATTGCGCTCCCTGCTCAGAGGGGAGTCTACTTCTCCCTCTCCTTCAGCCCCTCCTCCAGCTCATTCTCTCTCAAATAAATAAAATCTTAAAAAAAAAAAAATCCAAGAGATGGCTTTTTGGCATCGGCATCATATGGTAGCCTGTCCCCCCCCCCTTTCTATTCCACTCAGCCAAGACCTTGATTTTAGTTGCTAAGCAACCCATGCCTAAGTTTCCAAGTGGGTCATCTGTCAGGTGAACACAGGAGGGGGCAGGTAGGGACAACTGTGCTTAGAACCCTGCATTTTATAGATGAGGCCCAGAGAGGTCTAGGGACTTGGTCAAGGCTGCACAGCTAGTTGGTGCCCCATGTGTCAGAGAATCAGCTGGGGCTACAAATCCTTCAGAATCTCATTTCCCTATGCCCCTCCCCCCACCAAGAGAAGCACCCAGGCAGCAGCAACACCTTAGGGACTTTCTGTGAGAAGCTTCCATCTACCTGGACAGGGAGGCAGAGGCCCAGTGATGAGGGAGGAAGGCTCTGGGATCATGTCCTGGATTCCAAGCCCAGTTCTGCCATTCACTAGCCATGGGCTTTGGGCTAATACCTCATATTCTGTGCCTCAGTTTCCTCAGCAGCAAAATGGAAGAAATGCTAATCTCAACCCCAAGGCCATTGCAAGGATTCAGTGAGCTGTCACATAAAGCCTGAAAGGGAACATGGTGTGGGGCGTGCCCATGGGCTCCCCATGCATGGTGCCAGCCCCCTACCCTCCAGCTTACCTTTGTCTCCAGTGAATTCAGCCACAATCTTTATCTTCTGAGGTAACAGATATGACACAAAAGTTGTCAAACTTTGGTTTTTAACACTGGGACATTTTGTCCAAATAAAACAGGTTCTTTTTTTAAAGATTTATTTATTTATGTGAGAGAGAGAGAGAGTGGGAGGAGGGGCAGAGGGAGAGGGAGAGAAGCAGACTCCTCTCTGAGCTCAGAGCCCGAAGTGGGACTCGATCTCACGACTCGTGAGATCACGACCTGAGCTGAAACCAAGAGACAGACACTCAACCGAAGGAGCCACCCAGGCGCCCCAAATAAAACAGGTTCTTAACTGTAAGTGGGGGGGAATCTGGGTAAGCCCATGAACCCCTTCAGAGAATAACAATTTTAATTACGTAAAATAAGATAAATAGGATTAGAAAAGAACCAATTATGTTGAAATACAGTTATGAAAATGTATACCAGAACTGTGATATAGTATTCTCTGTGCTTTTATATTAACACATTAAATAACATGATTAAAGTGGAGGGCCTAATAATTTCCAAGTAGTGCTGAGTGTAAACATTATTTCAGGACAGCAGTAACAGAATAATGTGATCTGAAAATATCTGTGATTATTGATGAAAAAGTCACAGGTTCGGCTAATCTTACTAGGATTTGTGGCCTACATTTATAAACAAAAGAAATATTAAATTTCAGTCAGAACTAGTGAAATTTCTCTCCTATCCAAGCTCACAGACCTAAGGGGTCTGTAAACCCAGATCAAGACCCCCAAAGTCACAGGTGGGCGGTCATTATACACAATCAGGATGAGGAGAACTGCTCTGCTGGAAGCTTGGTCTGGAGGACCAGTGGAACCCACCTGAGTACTTCCCCTTAAATCCTCAATTTTGCTGGCAGTGAGGAAACCTGACTTCTCTGCCTGGTTCTCTGTGGGCTTGGGCAAGTCCTTTTGCCTTTCTGGGCCTCAGTTTCCCCATCTGTAAAATGAGATGTTAGACCCGTTGTCTTCTAAGATCTTGTCCAGCTCTGACATTCTGGGAGTCATGCGTCTTCCCTCCCCCACAGGGCCCCCCAGAGACAAAGGCTTCAGAAGTGTGGGTCTGTAGGAGCCCTGGACCAGAGAGAGGGAACAGCTGGGGCCAGGCTGGCCAGCTCCCAATTGTTCAAAGCAGGAGGAGGAGGAGATTCGTGGTGCTCTCCAAAGCGACAGCTGGGTGAGCCTGGCTGGGGGCCTCATCCTCGCCTGCCATCTGTGCCTCCTTCCTGCAGTCCGCCAGCGGGGGGCGGGTGGGGGCGCGCATGGGGCCCGAGGCCAGGCAGCAACCTGGGTGGGAGGGGGAGGGGGCTGCTGAGAAAGAGCCAGGGAAGAGCACGGTTGCTTACTGTTGGGTGCTTAACTCTTTCCACCCTCCCTTTTCCACCCTGGTCTTAGAGAGAGTTCTGGAGAGGGGAAGATAGGCAGCCCTGGATCCAATTAGGTTACTTCATGGCTGTGTGAGATCTGACAAGTTCCTTGACCTCTCTGAGCTTCACCCTCCTCCTTTGTGCGACAGACATCATTTCTAAAACTGCCCCTTGGGATCTGAAGGAGATTTAAATGACATGGGATAGATAAAGTACCCCAAAACAGCGCTGTCAGAGAAGCCCTGGGGGCTCAGTGCTGTAGGCCATCCCGAGAGGGCTTACACCTGAGACTGGAAAGTGCCTGCTGCTTGGAATGCAACCGGGAGGCCAGGATGAGGCCCTGTGCAAAGGTGTATGACACATTCCCCTTGTCCCCAGGCAGCCTAGGAGTGAGCTAGAGGTCATTCACACCTTCACTCTGGTTCTTTCCCCCTCTGAACTACCCTTACTCACCTGTACTTGCAGACAGAACGTCCTACCCATTTAGAATAACATCTCTCTATATGTAAATGTTTATTTCCAGGTAGTAAAACCTTCACATAGTTTAAACTTCAAAAACAATCAAGGGGGGCGCCTGGGTGGCTGAGTGGGTTAGAGCCTCTGCCTTCGGCTCAGGTCATGATGGCTCAGTGGGTTAGAGCCTCTGCCTTCGGCTCAGGTCATGATGGCTCAGTGGGTTAGAGCCTCTGCCTTCGGCTCAGGTCATGATCTCAGGGTCCTGGAATCGAGCCCCGCATCTGGCTCTCTGCTCAGCAGGGAGCCGGCTTCCCTACCTCTCTCTCTGCCTGCCTCTCTGCCTACTTGTGATCTCGGTCTGTCAGATGAATAAATAAAATCTAAAAAAAAAAAACCAAAAACAATTAAGGGACATACAGTGAAGGATATGCCTCTCACACCTAGCTTCTGGTTGTCTTTTTTTTTTTTTAAGATTTATTTATTTGAGTGTGTGTATGTGTGTGTGTGTGTGTGTGTGTGTGTGTACGCACAGGAGCAGGGAGGGGAGGGGCCGAGGGGGAGAGAATCTCAAACAGATTCCCTGCTGAGCGCGGATAACCCTATGACACTGTGGGGCTCGATCCCAGGACCCTGAGAACATGACCTGAGCCAAGATCAAGGGTCAGACACGTAACCGACTGAGCCACCCAGGCGCCCCCTAGCTTCCAGTTTTCGGTGCTTTTACCAGGAGGCAACTGGTGTCTTTCCTGAATAAATGCCCAGAAATTGAATTGATGGTTCAAGAGATTTGCGATTTCTCCCAGGAAAGGCACATGCATGTACACACGCACATGCACACGCACACGCACACACAGACACGCATGAGAATTTCTTCCTGACGTAGTAGGCAGAGGTTGTTTGACAGGGCACAGAAAGCAATAATCATAAAAACCACTGACCAACTGGACTTCATCAAAATCAAAAACTTGCTCATCAAAAGAAACCATTAGGAAAGCAAAAAGGCAGACCACAGACATGAGGGCAATATGTTCGTGTATATTCCTGACAGAGGACGGATGTCCGCGGTATATGTCAGTGTTCATGTTGGCAGCAAATGAAGAGGCAAACCTTAGATGAGCATCGTATAAAAGTAAATATCCAAAAAAGCTAGCCAGCCTATGGAGACGTGCTACTTTGGGGGTAGTTTCGATTAGCATTTTTATTAAGACTGAGGCCGAAAATCTCTTTACATGTTTAGACCTATTTGTACTTCTTTGGGTCATGACTCACCAGGAAAATGCAGATTAAAACAGGTGTTCCTCCCATACACTCACTAGAACGGGCAAAATTTAAAAGACTGACAACCTCAAGTGTTGATGAGGATGGGGGGCGGGGCCTGGAACCGTCCTGCTTTGCTGGTGGGGATGTAAGATGTTCCAGCCACTTTAGAAAACTGTTCCGAGTCTCTAATACAGTGGAACAAACGTCTACCCAAGGCATCCCACTCATAGCTTTATACCCAAGCAAAATGATTACAAGATAAAGACTTGTCCACAAGAAAAGACTTGTCAAGGAATGATCTTAGCAGCTTTATTCATAATAACCCCAACTAGAAACAACCCAAATGTCCATCAGCAGGATAAACAAACTGTGGTAGATTCATAAAATGGAATAGTATGCAGCAGTAAAAAGGAGTAACTACTGATACCCACAGCAACATGTGAATCTTTAAAACACATTGAGCCAGGGGTGCCTGGGGGCAGTGGAGGGGGACGGGCTCAGTCTGTTAAGTGTGTCTGCCTTGGGCTCAGGTCATGATCCCAGGATCCTGGGATCGGGTCCCACATTGAGCTCCCTGCTCAGTGAGGAGCCTGCTTCTCCTTCTACCTGCTGGTCCCCCTGCTTGTGTTCTCTCTTTCTATGACAAACAAATAAATAAAATCTTTAAAAATAATAATAATAAATAAAATACATTGAGCCAAAGAAGCCAGACACAAAATGGTACACATTGTATGATTCTGCTTATTGGAAGCTCAAGCAAGCTCAAGGCCATTTTGCCTTGGACAGGCAAAATGACTTATGATGATGAAAGTGAGAATAGCGATTGTATTTTGGATTGGCACAAAAAAACTTTTAGAGTGATGTTCTAGTTCTTGATTGTGATGGTAGTTGCATGGTAGTACACATATGTAGAAATTTGATGATTCATATAGCTAAGATTTCTGTATTTTATTGGGTATAAGTATTCCTTAGTTAAAATTCACAAATTAGGGAGAAAGGTGATGTGCTTTTGAAATTTCCATAGATATTGACACAATTGTCTTCCACTGAGGTTGTAACAATGTACATTCTCACCAGCAAAGTATAAATGTGCCTGTTTTCTTGACCCCTTAAAGATGGAGTCTTGCTGTGCTTTTAAATTTTTTGCTAAGATGGTGTGTGGGAAAGTTTCTCGAAGTGGTTTCAAGTAGCATTTCTATTAAAAATGAAGCTGGGGGACGCCTGGCTGGCTCAGTTGGTTAAGCGGCTGCCTTCAGCTCAGGTCATGATCCCAGCGTCCTGGGATCGAGTCCCACATCGGGCTCCTTGCTCGGCAGGGAGCCTGCTTCTCCCTCTGCCTCTGCCTGCTACTCTGTCTGCCTGTGTTCGCTCGCTCTCTCTCTGACAATTAAATAAATAAAATCTTAAAAAAAAAAAATGAAGCTGGGATATCTTTATGTGTTTAAAGTCTATCTGCATTTCCGTTCTGTGTGAATTGTCTATCCATTTCCTTCATCTGTTTTTCTCCAGGATCATTGATTGTTTTACTGGTTGAAAAAGTTCTTTATGTATTAGGGAAATAAGCCCTTTATTTGGGATATAAGTTGCAACTATACTTTTCAAACGGTGTTTTTTTCAATGCAGATTTCTTCTTTTAAATCTCAAGAAGTCTAATTACCAGTCTGTCCCTCTAGATCTTGGACCGTGGTTAGAAAATCCTTTCTTTCTCCAAGATTATACAGTAGTTTTCTCACTATGCCTTCCTGTACTTTTATAATTTCATCTTTATATTCAAATCTTTGATAAATTTGAATCTACCTTGGTATAAAGTATGATGTATAGATTCATCTTTTTCTTTTTTTTCTATATGGCTATCTGGTTGTCTTAATACCACTTAGTGAGTCCTCTGTCTTTCAAATCATCTGATTGGAGAGGCAGTCTTTGCTACATTCAGCATTTCTGTATGTATTTGGGTTTATTTATGGATCTTTTCTACTGATCTCTCTATTCAGGTACCAGTACAACAATGCCATGTCACTAAGGCTTTACAATGTGTTATAATATCTATAAGGCTGGTCATATGACTCATCATTTTTCTCAAACATTAGCTGCCTCTTCTTGCTTTAATATTTAATTTTAGAATCTGCTTATATAGATATGAGATGAGACCCTCTTGTTTTTATTGGGATTATGTTGAATGCATAGAATAAATTAAAGAGAGTGGACAAGCCTATGATGTTGAATCTGTGATCACAGTTTACTTATTCTGGTCCTTTATGTCCTTTTGTAGGAAGTTAAAAATTTCCTCCATATAGATCTTACGTGTTTCTTGTTATCTGTATTTGCTGCTTTGCTGGGGCTATCGTATACAGGGCCCTCTTTCCATTATATATGTGAATTGGCGACTATATATTGGAAAGCTATTGGTTGTTCTATGTTAATTTTTTATGTCACCATGTTACTGAATTCACTAATTGTTGCTAGTACTTTTTCAGTGTTTTCTGTTAGGCGTTCTGGGGATACTATCTTATCATTTGCAAGTAGTTCTAGTTTCACCTCTTTACTTACAATTTTCTGGTACCTTTTCTTTTCTGATTGCATTGGATACCACCTCTAGGAAAGTGTTCAGCAATAGTGGTGTCTTATTTCTGACTTTGATGGCCCTACCTCACTTGTTTACCCAGTAAATACATGGAGTTGAGAAAGATAACTTCCTTCCATCAATATTTTATTATGAAACTTTGTAAACAGACCTTAAAGTTTAACTAGTTTTGCAGAGAATACCCCCCAGCTTGTATTGTCAACAGCATACTATGCTTGCCAATGCTGGGGCCCTATTTTTTTGAGGCAGGGAAGGGACTTCAGACAGAGAATTCCTCAGAGACATTCTGTGTGGCTGGTCCAGGACCTGGCATGTCCTATGCCATCACGTGATGCTCTGATGTACAATTACTGACAATGAGGCCCCAGACCACTTAGTGCCCTGCCCAAGGCATCACACAAGCCTCAGAAGTAGAGGGGAAGGCCACCCGGGTGGCTCCTTTGGTTGTGTCTGACTCTTGGTTTTGGATCGGGTCATGATCTCAGGATCATGGGACCAAGCCCTGCATTGGGCTCCACACTCAGTGGGGAGTCTGCTTGAAATTCTCTCTCTTCCCTCTACCTCTGCCCCTCCCCCGGCTCTCCCTCTCTCTCTCTCTAAAATAAATAAATAACTCTTAAAAAAAAAAAAAAGAAGAAGAAGAGGGGAGCCCAGATGTCAGGACATGGATGAGTCGGTGCTTAGGTGAAAGCAGGCAAAGGATGACCACCTCTCCCACCCGCCCAGGTCCCCCAGCATTCTGAGCTTCTGCAGGACCTGGGGAGTGCAGACAGCATTCCCAAGAGACACCCTCCTTTCTGACAGCTGGTGGGGATTTCCTTTTTTCCTTCCTTTCTGTCTCCTACTCCTGCCTAGCTGACCCCTCTTAGCAGAGCTCCAGACAAAGAAAGGGAAATGGGCTGAGAAGGGACTTCCCTCCTTCTCTGAATGACCTCTTCCTGGACAGCTGGAGTGGCAGCAAGGTGGGGGGGGCTGGGAACTGGGGAACGGTAAGGAAGGGACCCAAGGAGCCTTGTGCTGGCCCAGGCTGGTGGAAAGGGGGTTTCTGCATTGTCATTTTTATTTATAATATTGCAATCCCCTCTTTGAGTATAAGTAAGTAAGTAAGTAAATAAATAAATAAATAAATAAAATTTATGTATAAATTTATCTTTTCTATATGTAATATATATATAAATATACACATGCATATACATATATATGTATACACATACAGGTGTCCAATCAGATAGACTTGAGTTCAAATCTTGTCACTGCCAGAAACTAGCTGTGTGACCTTGGGCCACTTACGATTCTCACTCCTCCTCGGGGCAGTGAGAGGACCTGCAGTCCCAGGGGAAGGGCTAGTCTGCACCTGCCAGAGGGAGGCCCTTGGCAAGTGGGCACTGAGTGTTCCTCTCCCTAGCCTTGCCCCTCCCGACTCTCCCTCACTTGGGGGCCGTCTCCCCTCTGAAATCTCTCCAGGCCTCTCCTCCCTTTCCTCGTAATGCCGACACCTGTCCTGGCTCCACAGACTCTCCCCCACCCTCCACGTCCAACCCCCATTCCACTCCTGAGCTGGTCTTGGTCTTTCCTACCCCCGTGCCCTTCTACCTCCTTCCCACACAGCTTCAGGGCACCATCTAGGGGTAGCCCCTCAAGAGCCACCATGCTTCTTCCTCTGGTGAGCCAATAGAGGCTGTTCACACATGTGTGACCTCGCTCTGTGTTCACACCTGTTCCTGCTACACTCGCTGGGTTCCTCAGGGCTTGGGACAATGTCCACTCATCCTTCTATTCCCAGCACCCAGGGTTCTGCGAGGACACTGGACCGGGATCTGGAAACATTTTGAGGCTCAGGATGGTGACAAGTCTTGGCCAAAGCCCCATATCTGCTGGACTACGAGCTTTGAATTTAAGGCCCTGGCTGAGGGGCATGATGGGTGAGGCCCTGGGGACAAGACCAAGGTTTCTGGCAGATCCCAGCCCAGCCACTTGCCGCCATCCCCCCAACCCAACCCCAGCCTGAATGAGTGGGAGCAGTATCCAGTGACCTTGACATCATGAAACTGGGTTGGCCCTTGGCTTCTCTGCTCACCCACAAGTCCCTTCTCAGCCTCAGTTTGCCCCACCTGTGAGAAGGGAGAGCACACTGGAGACTGTGGTAATGTGGCCGCCGCCTGGAGGAACACAGAAAAAGCTAGTCCTATATGTGTTAGCACACAGTTGCTGGGAAAGGGGAGAGAATTCAGACCAGTGAGTTCCATCTCTGTAAAAAGAACTGGAATATGGGGCCGTGAAGTCATGGGCTTTGGGGCTTAGAATCCTGACTCAGCTACTTCCTAGCTAAGCTATTAGACCCTAAAGCCTTGGTTTTCTTGTTTATAAACTAGAGGTAATAAATCCTACCTGACAGGGGTGTTATAAGAACAATCTCTTACACCTGTTAAGCCCGTACGATGGGCCAGGGACTGTCCCATGTCTTAATGGGATGCTCATGCAACCCTATGAAACAGGGGCCATCCTGTGCTACAGATGAGGAAACTGAGTCACAGAACAGTTAGGTAATTTACCCAAAGTCACACAGCTGGAAAGTGATAGAACCAGGAGAAACAGGGATGATGTGGGCCAAGAGGTCAACCGTCCCTGGCATATGCCACGCCTCGGTCAACGATAGGGCCTCAGTCATCTGCCCCACTGGGTGTCCAGCCTTGGCAATTGGCAGGCACAGGCGTGGGGGGCTGGGCAGGGAGGGAGAGCCGCAAAGGGAGCGACTGGAAACCAGAGAATGTTCTGGATCATGAAAATGATGCAGACAGGTATACAGACAAGGTTCCTGTTCTCAGGGGCTGTGTGGGCCAGTCAAGGAGACCAACAATAAACAAGAGAACAAACTGGTCAAGATTATTTCAGGCAATAAGGGCTGTGAAAAAAGCCCAGCTCAGTGATGTGATAGATTTGAGAGGGATATATTAGATGAGGTGTTCAAGAAAACTTGGATGGGAAGGATCCAGTTATGTAAAGACCACAAGGAAGAGTGTCTTCACAGGAGGGAACAGCATGTGCTAAAGCCCAAGGCAGCAAAGAAGGCTGATGTAGGGGGTGGGCATCATAGGTAAGCAGGAGAGCAGAGATGCAGGAGTATCTGCATGGACAGGTAGGCAAGGGCTAAATGACCCAGAACCTGGAGATCATACTCAGGAGTGTGAGTTTTTACATGCAGTGGGAACCATTCAAGGTCAAAGTTGCCTCTTAATTGAGCTAAGTAAAGAAATACACATAATAACACATCCCTTAGAAAACCTGAGACAGGATTTGACCTTGACAAGATGCCCACATTTGGACCACAGCTCATTTGCTGACATATTTGCTTATCTGCAAATGGGCGACCATGCCTCCCTCTGGTCAGGGCAAAGAGGGGATGGCTGTGAAGAGTGTGGTAAATTTGTCTCACCCAGTTGAGTGGGGGGGATGTGTTCTCTGAAAGAAATTGCAGCACTTTGCATAAAGGTGGGTGGGGACCAGAGCCAGGAGCACTAACAAGAAACGCAGTCCTGTGGTTGCCCCTACTTCTGGCATATCACTGGGTGGCCCCACATCCTCTGAGAGCAAAGAGCAAGGCTCTCTCTGAGCTAGCTATAATTTGATGCCCCCAGGCCAGAAACAAATGAGAACCCACTGGAGAGATCATTCCAGGGTCTTTGGAGGGCTCAATAAAGAAATCCCTGACAAGAGATTTGTTTGTGTTTATCACAGGTAACTGACCATTACAGGGAGCTGGATAGGGACCAAGAAGGTGAAGTAAAAATATTTAGAATCATTAGTTTTTGGTATTCATTTTCTACTTTTGCATAAGAAATTACCCCAAAACTCCACTGGGGAGACCTGACTCAGGATCTCTTTCGAGGTTGCAGAAAATTTGCCAGCTGGGCTGCAGTCATCTGAAGGCTCGACTGGGGGGCCACTCAGGCTTCCAAGCTCTCTCTCAGAGCTCTTGGCTGGACGCCCTAATTCCTTGCCACCTGGGCAGCTGGCTTCCCCTGAGTGGTGATCCAAGAGCGGAAGGGCCCCAGGCAGAGACCACAAGCTTTTATAGCTCTCACCACATCCCATCAGCATCACAGTCCAGGCCCTATAAAACTTGGGAGGGGACTACACAGGGTGCGCCTGCCAGGAGGTGGAGGTCGCAGGGGGTCAAAGCAAGTAGTGTTCTGAGGAGGAATGGGGCAAGGCGGGGGGGGGGGGGTGCGCGGAGAGGCTCACTCACAGAATTCTGAGTATGCCCTATTTTTTCAGAAGCACAGGAAAAAAATGTGATGGGGGGGTCCACAGAAATAGCAAATAGGGAGGGATGAAAGGACCCTACTCTACTTATTCACTGAGCACAGCTTGGGGAAGACTTACACCAAAAATAATAGGATTATCCCCAGGGATAACAAAATGATTTGGTAATTTGGAGTTGTGTGTGTGTGTGTTGTGTATACTTTTTGGATGTCTTCAAGGTGTCTTCTTTGAGTATGTATAACCATCTGACTCTCAAGAGAAGCCACAAATGGCTCAGTGGCTCAGGTTTGGAAGTGAGAAGAAAAGGCAGCACTAGAACCAGAAAGAATGCTGGTCTGGGACAGCGTGGCCTGGGGAGGGGTGGAAAGGGAATAAGATCGATCAAGGCATCACACCGGGTTCTGAGGTGGGGACCTGCCACTCATGAACCTGTCCTCTCTGCTCCCCACCATGTGGCCAGGCATTCTGGGACCACAGGTAGAATGTGAACTCAGGGACCTGTGGCTTGGGTCAGATGCATCTAGGAGAAGGTGTCGGGGTCACCCAGTTGACGATGAGCTCAGGTAGAGGTGGAGGAGAGGAGCAGCTAGGAGGACCCAAACTCCAAAGGAAAGGGACTAAGAACAGGCTGTGGCTTGGAGGGTGGTGAAGGAGTACCTGGGAGCCGTTGTGAGTGCTGAAAACCCAAGGAGAGGTGGGGGGTGCAGTGTCCCCCTCTTGCCCTTCAGCGGCCACCATGAAAGGGAAGTCATTGGGAATGTCAGAATTGGAAGGAGCCTTGGGATTCATCACGGTCCATACCCTTGTCTTATAGGTAACGAATAAAGACCCAGAGAAGGATAAGTGTCTTGCCCAAAGTCACACAGCACTGTGGATGGCCAACTAGGACAGAGACTCCAACTCCCAAGAGCTGGCAAATAAAAAAGTGGTTGATTTTGTCTGTGTGGCTCCAGAATCAGAGCTAGGCCCTTATGGCAAGACACCCAAGGAAGTAGATTTTCATCTCAGTATAAAGAAGAATTTGCTAGTGAATTGAGCATAACAGTGAGCTACAGTTGACTGGGAACATTCAAGTCAAGGCTGGAATGTGAGTCAGGAACCCCAGCCTGGGGAAGAGCTGGTCTGTGAAATTTCCTCCCACACTCTAGATCCAGAGTTCTGGATGTGGCTGAGAGCAGTGCCGCCACCGCCCTCTGCTGGTAGAATGGCAGTAGTGCAGTGTGCCCTGCTTGGCCACCACACTGTCCTCTGTCCCACCCCCGCCAGGCTCTCCAGATGGGAAGCAGCCCTTTGGGATCTGAGAGCTCCCTGCTGGAGCTTCCAGAGACGAGGTGGGGTATATCCCCTGCACATGTGTGCCAGAAGGCAGGAGAGGTAGGCAGAATCCCCCACCAGTGTCTGTAACCTGGGAATGAAGCCCGTGAACCATCCTCAGGTGACCCCTTACTGTGCCCTTCCCGCAAGCAGGGCTTCCAGAACTGGCGGGGGCAGGGGGTTAGGGGGACTGAGCACTGAACCTGAGTGTTTGCAGACCTGGGTGTGGCCCTGGGCTTAGCCACTGTTCATGGACTCCCTGAGTGACTTGAGCAAGTGCCCTCCCTTTTCTGGGTTTCACACTGATGGTGGTGTGGAGGGGCAGGGGCTTTGACCACCAGAGACGCTCACTGGTAGAAGCTCTTCTGTGGGACACAGCATGAAGATCACGAAACTCAGTGATGGTCAATGACCTCATCAGCCAAAGTCTGAAGTTAATAGTTTGCACCAACCCTGGCCACTCTGTTCATTCTCATCTCCCCCTTTCCACCCTTCCAACCAGTACCCTTAGTTTTTTCCCATCAGATGTGTCTCAGGGAAAGTTCCCAAAGCGCACTCACAGGAGTTTTCAGTATCCAAGAACATCTCCCACCACTAGGTACTCCTCAGGAATATCTATGTTAAAAGCAGCAAGGTATAATACCAAAGGAATGAATCCCTAATGGTGGAGTTTCAGGTATGAGTCAGATGAAGAGTCAATGATCCTTTTATAAACCAGCAAGATTTTAGAGTCAAGAAAGCTTCCCCCTTCCTTTTGTGCTGGTCAGACTATAGGCTGGAAGTACAGTATTGTTCTCTGCTCCATGAGCCATACTTTAATTGGGAAATAGAGCAGAAGGTAATCTGAAGAAGGCAGCCATGATGACAGAAATACTTCTGATCCAGCAGGAACTGGAGTGTTTGTACCACCAGCCACCCCCCCTTCCATGTGCTCTGGATTCGCCTTCCAACGTCTGCCTTCTGTTTTGCTGTCATTCCTTTATGAGGCTTTCACAGTACCTGGGGGGTGGGGGGAACGAGCTTGTGTTAATTCTCCTTCCTCAGTCCATTCAGCCTCTGCTTGGGCCTATAAATCCGTCCCTTCCTCTAGCTGCTTTTTCCCAGGGAAAGAGTACATTTCTGAGGACAGGAATAGCACTTTCTAGACACAGGAAAGATGCCTTGGTGTCTGAAAAGAGATGGTGCCCCTGGGGAAGGTAAGGTCCTGCCTTCAGCTCTGCTACTTTTTTGCTTTGTAACCTTGAGCAAGCTAATTAAACTTTCTGGGCTTCAGCTCTCTCATCTCTAAAATTAGAGAGCTAGTACCTCCCCCAGGGGAGTGGGGAGAACTCAGGGGCTAGTTTATAAATGTGTTTGCAAATCATAAAACCAACATCACTAATAAAATAATACACCTAGATCCAGCCAGCTGCTGCAAGACAGCTTTGAGTCTTGCCTCTCCATGTCACCTTAGACTAGTCATTTGTAAAAGGGAAATAACAAATTAACACATATTTGAAGTACTTAGAAAATATGAACGAAGTAGGTGTTCAGTAAATGTGAGTTATGACTGCATCTCCTGGAAGAAAGAATTCACTCAGTCAGCCAATTTTTGCTGAGCACCTACTATGTGTCGGGCACTGTTGGAAACATTAGGGACCCAGCAAGAAATAAAACAGACAGAAATCCTGGCCTTCCTGGGGTTTACATTCCAGTGCTGGAGACAGACAATAGGGTGAGTTGAGGAATATAATAGAAGATAATGCTAGGAAGAGAAATTAGGGAAGGGGACAAGAATGGGGGAGGGTGAAGGGGTAGTGACAACTTTAAATTCCGTGGTCAGGTTCTCTCATTGGCTCAATTTGAATTAGATGTTCATCCTTGTCCAATCAGCTGTATAGGAAGGAGGGGGTATGACTCCAAATCTGATTGGCTCAGCTTTAATTAATGCTCATTCTGATCCAATCAGCAGTGTGTGTGTGTGTGTGTGTGTGTGTGTGTTTCGGGAGTGGCTAACGTGGCTGCAGGCTTCCCCATCTATAGATAAATGCCATAATTAGGGAGTCATTGTGAGTTGCACAGACACTCCAAGGGAGGACCCCTGAATTCAAGCAGAACATTCTCCATCTTTTCCTGGTCCGCCTTGGCTTTTGATGACCTAGGACCAATCTAGCTGAAGTCTTTTTCTTCACAGCTATCAGGATTAGGGAGACAGGGGTTAAGGGGGCCACTTTGAATAGCAAGGATCACTGTCCTCTTGTACCCCAAGTGCTGCTGTCCCTTTCTGACTAGGGCTTTACATGCATGTGAACTCCCCAGGAGAGCTGCTCAGCACGCAGGCCGCTGGCTGCTAGCTCATCGAGCAACCCTGGGTAGGTTAGAGCCCCTTCCCACCCAGGGCTGCGCAGTGCAGGGTGTGGGCTCTGGCAGACAAGGAAGCCCCCATTTCTGTGATGATGGGAGCCCTCTCTTCCCTCTCCCACCCAGAGCCCCCAGAAGGTGGCCCTGGGGCCAGGGGACAACCAATGGAGGGTGTTCCAGGGATTGGCGGGGGGGCGGCTTGGGGCCAAGCCCAGAGGAGCTGCCCACACTGTTTCCTGTGGGGGCCCCAGAGCCACAGGCACTGCACTCCCTACTCCCAGCCTTCACGGCTGCTTCTGTTGCTGCTCAACACAGACCAGGCCTCACATCCCACTTATTGTTCGAGAATTAGAGGAGCCCCAGGTCCCTGGGAGGATAATGGATCTGGCTGGAGGCCAGGTGGCAGGCCTACTAGGGGATGTGTCCCCTGCCCCATCCCCCTCTGGCAGCCCAACCCCGCTGGACAGTAACAGCCAGTCCCTTCCCAGACCCTGGATACAGATAAGAGAGAGTATAGACCTTCTGCAGAAGGTCACCTGCTTCTCACTCATACATCCATTCAGTAAAAACTTACTGAGAGTCTCTCCCATTCCCAGCACTATGCTCGGTGTTGGGGCTCTAGCTGTGACCAAAACAGACAGAATGTCATGGAGCTAACCTTCAAAGGGGGGATTTCCTTTCTAGGTGGCCAGTGCCAAGCCCAGGGAGGGCTCCTGTCTGTGTTGGAGGAGCACATAGGTGGAGGTTCAGTTTATAACCGCGGCCGGTCAGAGCTGGGGAGGCCCCGATGTCTCAGCTCAGTCCCGCAGACACTTCTGAGCACGTGTGCAGGGCCTGTGCTGGGCTGGGGGTGCAACTGGGCTTAGGCGCCGGCCCCACCCGTGGAGAGCTCACCAGCTCACCGATGGGCGATGGGCGGAGGAGACTCAGCCCAGAGGCACTGAGCACAGTTGTAGGATGGGGGCGGCGAGATGAGGGTGGCAGTGGTCCCAGGTGCAGAACACAGGGGCAGGGTGGGGATGTGGACCCTTATTTCATAGATAATAAAGATAAGTGAGGTTTACTGAGCACATATTTGGTGCCAGGGCTGTGCCAAGGGCATTAACGTTTAGTGTCTCCTAAAGGAACTGAAGTCCAGGGAAGGAAGGGACTTGCTCACTCAGTGTGCGCAAAGCCAGAGCCAGATACCAGCTCCGGGAGCTCGGAGCGCATGCCGTTTGCCCCTTCAGCCACCACCCCACCACCGAGGACCACCGGGCCTAGGCAGACGCAGTGAGAGGAGGCTTAGGATGGGGTGGGGCATCTAAGAAGTGAGCTGCTCACCTTCCATTTAAAAGAGACTTTCAAGGCCACTGCCTCTGAGATGGCGCAGCCCCTCCTCTGGCATCTTAGATATCCCTGATGGGGATGCCTGAGTGACTCAGTGGATTAAAACCTCTGCCTTCGGCTCAGGTCATGATTCCAGAGTCTGGGATCCGAGCCCCATATCAGGTTCCTGCTCAGCAGGAAGCCTGCTTCCCTTCCTCTCTTTTTGCCTGCCTCTCTGCCTACTTGTGATCTCTGTCTGTCAAATAAATAAATAAAATATTTTTTTAAAAAAAGATATCCCTGATGGATGGAGGCAGAGGGTGTGAGCCACGGGTCCCCTGCCCTGCCCTCAGGTTCCGCAGCTTCCGTGTGTGCAGGTGCCAGCCCAGGGCTGAGTCTTGGCCAGGAGGATGCCAGGCATTAGGTCCCTGCAGTGTCTGCATGCTCCGGATGGATGGTGGGCTCTCTAGAGGGATAATTCCAAAGAGATGAAGCAGAGGAGTAGCCCAGCTCTGGGGTGTGTGGATAGTGCCCCGTGATCCCCTCCTACGGCTGACAAAAGCAGCACCCGGGCAACTGGCGGCATGTGGTTGGGGGAATTATTTGATTCTGAATATAGACTGACATTGTGCTTAGGGCCAGAGGGCATAAGAAGCATGATTCATACTTTGTAGGTTTCACTGGGCCCCATACTCTGCTGAGAACCGCCCATGCTTATCTCATCTAAGTTGAAGGTGCTGATGGGGCCCCTGGGTGGCTCAGTTGGTTGAGCACCCAACACCTCATCTCAGCTCAGGTCTTGATCTCGGGGTTGTGAGTTCAAGCCCTTGTTGGGCTACATGCTGGGTGTGGAGCCTATATTAAAAAAATAAAATGAGGGGGCTGATAATCTCTTGGGGAAGACAACCAACATCCATGAAAGAAAGCAAATAATACAAGGTAATGCTAAATTGAGAAGCAGGGCAGCATCATGGTTAGAGAACCGCAGAAGAATATGCACCTTGTGAACGGTAGTTCCTTTGAGTTGTGTAGTGCACAACCCATGCAACTATCCAGGGGATCTGATCTGGTCCAGAGTTTGTAGTATTATTCTCACTCAGACAGTTTATGGCAGTCAACAAAAAGTTACTGAGATCCTGCCATCGGTCAGGCACAACTGCAGGCCTTCAGGTTACAGCAGAGAACAAGCCCCAGCACCATGCCTTATGTAACTTACATCCTAATTCAGAAGTCACACAGGCTGAGGTCTGAGTCCCAACCTTGCCACTGTATTAATTAATCTCTCTGAGATTCAGTTTCCTCATCTGTAAAATGCTTATAATGATGATACGTGCTTCATAAGGTTATTGTGATAAGTAACACTTGGAAGGGTGTCGGAAAATGGCAGCCATGGTGGGTTATGGGGGGCACAGCCTTGTGAAGCTGATGGAAGAGGGAAATCACAGGTTGTGGAGGGGTTAGACAAGATGTCTTAGCAGGAGTCAGGGTGTCTCCTGAAGGATGGTTAGGGCTTATAGACGGTCCAAAGGAGCAGGTCCTTCTAAGGATGGGTGTCCTGAGGAATCTGGGGATGGGCAGTGAGGAAGCCACAGGCCAGTGGGGAGCCCCTGATTTGGGGACTTTATTTTCCCCAACCAAGGGTCAGGACACATGATCCGTCAAAGAAGCTCTGTGTTTCTTCCAGATGTGAGAAGCAGTCTGAGAAAATTCTGGGATTTAAGGAGATTTCTGTGTTTTATTAAGACCTGAGATATAACACTTAACATAGTGTCTGTCTCTTGATAGGTCTGAGAAGTATGACCCCAAAAGAACCAGTCAAACTGGTAGGTAAGGTTAGGGGAGGGCAGGTGGGATCAGGGTGTGGGCCCCCAAAGGCCAAGCAGATAAGCTTGAGGAGGTAGGGACAAGGCAGATGACTGAGTCAGGATTCCTGGTTGCTAGCAACAGAGGTCACGGTGGCCCTCGTGAGCAGACAGGGGTTGGGGGCCCTTCACGGATTCAAGGGGCTGGGGGTAGTGAAAGGCTAGACTTGGAACCCAGGGAAGCACCAAGTCAGCCCCTGAGGGCCCAGAGCAGGAAGTTGGGTCAGTCGTTGGCCATCCTGGGTGGGAAGTTTCATTGGCCACACCATGTCAGGCATCCCTCCCCGGCCCCCAGAGGACCCTGGGTAGGAGGAGCCCCACTTCAGTTCTCATGATGGAAGGTGAGGAGCTGCATCCCATCAGTCCCCCCAAATCAGGATATCCAACTGCCAAAATTCCTACAAATGGTTATACCCGTGGAAGGTTCCAGAGGGGCTGTACAATGAAAGGGATAATTATGGAATGCCAACCTCACACTGGGGTTCCAGAGGAGCCAGGCAGCCAGGAGACTCACTGGAAGGCTGGTGGAGCACCTCGGGGATGGTGTGGGCACAGTGGGTCCGGAAGGGGCAGATGCAAAGGCATTTGCCGGGACTAACTTACTAGAGGCCTCGGGCATCCTCTCTGAATGCTGAGAGCAACCCCGTGTCTCTGGGGCTTGGCGAACAGCTGTCAGGGCTCCAGAGGGTCACATGGCCCCCGGCAGACATTCACACGTCCCCTTGCTGTTCACTAAGAAGGGGCGCAGGGCTCAGGCAGGATGCAGGGAGCCATTAGCAATGCTGGCGGTAGAGACGGGAGCCCCCAGGCGGCAGGTGTACCACACGCCTCCAGGGTTCCGAAGGAGAGGCTGAGGCCCACAGAGGCGGGAACTAGCCCCAGGCCAAAGCCAGTGAGCAGCTGTCATAAACCCCAGTGCTCCGACCCCCAGGCTACTGGGCTTCTGACTGGGACAGGGAGGTTCAGCGGTGTCCCCAAACCCTGGAGGACTGGACAAAAACCCGTAACCTCGAAGTTGCTTCCCTTCACACTGCAGGAGACATGCAGGAGTGTCTCAGCAAGGGCCTCAGGCCAGAGGCTGTCCCTTTCTCTCTCCTTCCATGGCTCAGACAGCAAATGGAAGGGATCTTTATATTCTTGGCAGTAGTCCCTGGAAAACACAGGAAGGCCTGGGGCCAGGGGGGTCTCTGTTGCGATGGCCCCTGTGTATCAGACGTTCAGGCCTTGGGGCCAAAAAGCAGAGGGCTGACCCGAGAGCTGCTCCTGACCTTGACTAGGTTGCCCCTCAGGCCCATCCAGGCCTCTATCCCTCCCCAGGATGCTCACATTCGGGTGGGTTCCCACTAGGGCCCTCTCCGTAGCAGGGCCCCTGGGGAGAGGCACCAATGGGGCTCTGGGAGGAGCACACAGGATGAGGCCTGCTTGGGGCCAAGAAACAGGGAGAGACTGCACAGCTGGAGGCTGACCCCATGATGCTCCGGGCCTCATGTCCCCAGGGCACCCCTGCTCTGTGGCAGGGGGGAGAGGCCAGGGCTCTGTGCTCCCCTTGACTGCCTTGAGAGCGTGTGTGAGCACCCTCTTTTTCTTTCAATTTTCTGCCTGGACTAGAAATTTGCCTTTCTATTCATCGTAAAACAAAATAAGTCTTTCCCCACAATTTGCATAGAAGCTCTCCTGTATTTTGTATTTCTGTATGTTTTACATTCTTGTCGTATTTTGTTTGTTTTTTGTTTTTGTTTTTGCTTTGATATTTTTGCCAATTCTTTCACGGTTCCAACAGGTCACGGTTTAGGGGTTTCTGCCCACACACCCCTTCCCTACTGTGGGACATTGGGAAAGGATGGGGGGCCTGTGATGCTGGGCCTGGGATCCTTCCCTCTGCGGTATCTCCCCCACACCCTTTTCCCCATCACACTTAAGGCCTGGGATACAGGGAAACCTGCTCCCTGGGCTGGGAGTCCCTCCCTTCAGTTCCCTGAGCATGTGTAACATAGTTCTTGCTCTGCAGGAATTGCTGGGCACTCCTGGGTCCCTCTGTGGCCCATTTTCCCACGTTGAACCATCAAAGGCTCCCACTGCCATGGGGCAAAGTCCAGACTCCTTCTCAAGACCAACAACTTTCTCAGCCATCTGGTCTAGGCCTTCCTCTGTGGTCTTTCTCTCTCCACTTACTTGGCTTTCCAAATATACCCGGGCCTTTGCAGGTGCTGGACCTTCTGTGTCTTAAGCGTCCCTCATGCTATCCCCTGGCTGTGTACTATTGATCCTTTAGATCTTCAGTACCTCCTCCAGGAAGACCTTCCTGATTTCAGACTCTCCAGGACTTTCCCTCCTGGAAAGTTATGGCTCCCATAACTTCCCCTCTCCCCCATATTTCCTCCACCAAAGCACAGCCCACCAATTGTCTGGCTCTCTGTCTATTTCCCACAGTAGATTAATAGCAACCAAGGGCACAAACCCACCCCCAGTACATCCCAACAGATTTGTCAGTTTGGAGTTTTCTTATCTTCTTTATGTATTTCAACATAGAGTTTTATAAAAGGGGCCAGTTATCAGGAAACTGCAGAGACAGGCATGAACTCTGAGGTCCCAGGAAGCCCCCCTCCCCAGTACGTACACACACACACACACACACACACACACAGTCACTCAACATTTTCTTATCCCAGACTCAGGGAGCCTCTTACTCTCTTCTCATGGGGTCTCAAGGATACTGCCTAGGACCGGTGGCCCCATCACCTGTTCTTCCTGGAGCCTGGAAGAAGTGTGTCTCCCAGAGCTGAAACACCCAGAAAAACGGGATTCCTCACTGCTTTTCCCCAAACAACACCCTCTCTTCACCACCCCCACCATCCCACCCCGCTGAGCCTTTTCCCCTCCCTCTGCCCATACACACATACACACATACAAACACACCAGGGATCTTAACTGGAAAAGTCAGCAAACCCTTTTCATCTTGAAAAACACAAAGATAAAAGAATGAGGGGGAAAATCAAAACAGGAAGTCATGGGGTTAGGAGGCTTTCTGAGGTCCCGCCATGAGCCTGGCTCTGTCCGGATGACTAACTTGAGAGCATTCACGGCCCCTTTCCCACACTCTGCCCTTTGACTCTGAATCTACCCCAGAAGCTCTGCCCCAGATGTAGAGTTTCTCAAGGTCATAAGAACAGGATCCAGAATTACCTCCCAGCATAGGGATGGGAGAGAGCATTTGTCTAGTCCTTGGATGGTATTTTCTAGGTCTCAAGAATGGGAAGGGGAGTCCGGGCTGACGGAACAGCATGAACAAAGGCCCAGAGGTGGGAATCTGGGTGGCAGCCATTCACCCAGCTTGAGTTCTTGCTATGAGCTGGGCCCTGAACGAGGCCCCAGACATGCCTTTATCAGGGTCACTGACCTGGTGGTGTTCACAGCCCAGTGGCAAGGACGAACCAGTAACAAAAGTCATTTAGGTAGCGGGAGCATTGGAGGCAGGAGCACAGAAGTGTGTGTAGCCATGGTGGGCCACCAGCAGTGGGTGAGGGATTCTGCCCAAGCAGGACCGAGCTGCGATGACAATGGCTCTGATGTCTGAATAAGGAGTTTAGCTTTTCAAATCTAAGCAATAGGGAGCCATCGAGTCTTACGGAGCGGGGAGTTGCTGCAGCAGAGGTAGTCTCTAAGTGACAGAATGGAAGATGAATTGGCGAGAGAGTTGAAGAGGGTGGATGCTAGAGGCAAGCAGACAAATCGGGGACCCACTTCAGGAATCCCGCAGAACAATCCTGCAAGCTCTAGCATGAGTAAAGCCTTCTATCCCAATTAGATCTCCTCCCAGACCGCCTGAGAGTCTGAAAACCCAGGAGAGTACCTGGGGCTCTCTCTGAAGGCTCTTTTGGTATCCACATAGATGACCTCTGTGCGGGAATGAACTGACCCGTTACCCCCCAGTGTCCTCCTTAGAAGGTTTCTGTGTATTGGATTAACTGGCCGGAGAGATCAGGGCCCTGAACTATGGGACATGAGAACAGTGTGTTCTGATTGGGAGGGAAGGAGGGAGCAGCGTCAGAGGCCTGGACACAAACGGCCACGTGGGTTGTGCATGCACATGTGTATAACTGTGCACGCACACGTGTGTTGGGGATTGTCCCTGGCAAATCGGGTCCACTCTGGGGGGCACCCGCACTTTGGGTGAGGGGCACACCATGTTTAGGAGCATGGGACGCCCCTTTCACTCCTGCTGAGACGGCCGTGGTGGTGCCCAGGGCTCCGATCCTGCACAGACTCGTCCTAGCCTTCATTTCAGGTGTGGTGACGAGGGACAACTGTCCTCCTGTGTCCAGTCGCACCTTCTCCAGGCAATACTCATTAGGAACACATGCTGGAAGTGCTTTTTGAAGTGTCAAGGGCTGCGAACTGGGGCAAGGTCCTTCAGGCCCAGGGCCAGGACACAGGGGCCTTGAGGAGAAGGACTGCACTTCCCATTTTATGATGACCCTCTCTCTGTCAGTATCACCTTCCATCTGGAGGAGAGAGAGCAGAGAAGCCTGCAAGCAGCCGAATGGGATGGTCTGGGAGGCATGGGACAGCGCAGAGCACAAGTATGGCCAAAAATGGCTGCCCCACCTAAGCTCGGAATGCCACCCTTAGACCTCCCAAACTCTGTTGCCCATTGGCATACTTGGGAATCCTGAAAAAATACTGATGTCTAACTCCCCAGTCCCAGTCATGGCAATTAAATCAACATGGGCACAACCTGGGCACTGGGATTTTCTTAAACTTCCCAGGTAATTCTAAACTGTAGCCAAGTGTGAGAATCACCAGGGACAGGGGAGATTCTGCATGAGGGGAGGGCTTCTCCCAGAGCAAGTTCAAGGGGCTTCACAACAGACTCAACTGGCCGGCCCTTCCTGAGGAGCTCACGAGAACTTCTGAGGTCCTACTTTGGGATCGATGGCCACATTTCTCCCTCCTTAGCAAGTGTCTCACCTCCGATGTGGGACAGGACGTGGCAGAGCGGAGGAGCCTCCGCCCGGATGGCCCCAAGTGCAAATTTCAGCTCCATGTCTCCCAACTTCTCACCTTCAGCACAGGAGCCTGGGAGCTCAGCCTTCCTCTCCTTATAATGGATTGTCCCTGGAGGGTTATAGAAGCATTTCATGAAGCTTTGTAGGGTTATTACTAGAATTAAATAAAACAACGTACATAAGTTAATTGCTCAGCGCAAGGCTTCGGGGTTGGTGAGCACTTGTCCACTGATCTGTTGTTACCATCATCGCGGCTGTCTTCATGAGTCTGGCCATTCCGCATCTTTCCAATCACTCACTTAATGTGACTGTCCACATTCTGTCCTGGTACCAGAGAGGCAGCAGCCCGGCCTGGCTTCCTACAGTTAAAAGGACAGCCATAAAGAAGCAGAAAAGGTGAGAGCCCAGGGTGCGGGAATCTAGGAAGCCCAGAGAGACCAGGGGCCAAGTTCAAGGTCACTCAGCCACTGAGGTGAGTTTCTGGCACGGGGCCTGGCAACTCTACCTCTGGCTCAGGGTCTGTCCCTGCAGCCCGGGCTGAGCAGACTCCCTAGGTAAGAAATGCTTCTGTGTACAGAATTCAGCTTTGCAGCGGTGGGAAATTCTAAGAAGCTGCAGCTGCAGTATAGGTTGTTTTGAAAATATCTGGTCCTCTCTCAGTTCACTGGGTTCCGATAGCGCCTGGACGGAGGCCCAGAGCACCCGTGGCTCCCGGGGGCAGCGTTTCCTGGGAGGGCCCGGCTTTGGCGGCCCGCATGCATGCCGCACTCTCTGAAACCCACTTGCAGTCCAATATACGATTTTATGCCATTTCAGGGAGGTTATTTCCCCCAAACCAAAATGGGGTAACAAGGGAGTAGAGAACTCGTGTGAGCAAGCGTATTTATGTCGTCCCCCGCCCAAAGCTTCTGAAACATGGGAATCTGGTGGACACCAGCCTGCCCCTCACTTCTTTAGGACCTACTCAACCACAGCCAGAGAGAAACATCTTTCCGTCAGAGCTGTGGAGTGGATATGTGTGTGTTTTAAATAACATCTATCTTTGTGACACAAATTTTAAATGTTCATCGGGGAAGAATTGGAAACCACAAATATCCAACTCGCTGGAGATCGCCGCTTTTAACGTCTAGATGTATTTTCTCACAAACTGTGTGTTTTTTTAATAGATAGGGATCATTTAATGTAGATGGCTTGCTCCTGACTGTTTCACTAAACATAAGCTTTTGAGCAATTCTCAAGTCATTAAACATTCTTTGAAAATACAATTTTCATTGACCTCGTAATATTCTGTAATGTCGGTGTGCTGTAGTTCATTTTGGCAGTGCCCCCTTGTTGGACATTTATTGTACTGTTCTCTATTGGAAATGACACAGCAGTGAATGTCTTCCTGTGTTTCTCTGTTGATTCCCCTGGGATAAGTTCCCAAAGTGGAATTATTAGCCAAAGGCTATGAACCTTTCGAAAGTCCTTGAGACACTAGGATCAAATGTACCTGCAAGAAGGTAGAGAAACTGTGTCCGGGCTCCTACAAACTCTGCCTTCTGGGAAATGAGATGTACTTGAGATATGACCAAGCCCCGGGCTCCTCCTTGAGAAGGCTCAAGGTATGTAACAGCTGCAGACCAGCATTTGAAGTTGAAGGTCTGTCTCACTCAAGGAGGGCCGGATTTGTCCTTTGAGGCCTCCAGGACAAGGCCCACAGCAAGAGCACAAAGATTTCTGTCGGGATTCTAGGATTCTAGACACCAAGGAACGGGCTCCCCACCCCACCCCAGGCAGCAGGATCTCTGCCTTAGCTCTGCGGAGGCTGAAGCTATCTTTGAGGTTCAAGGACCAGTTGGTAGGTTAGACCCCGGGACGCCTGACACCCTACCACTGGGACACTGGGAACTGACCATCTCCACGGTGATCCTAACAATTATGAAACACTGAAAAACCCCGACTCTTCTCCTTGGACACCTTCTGCCAAGAGACAACTCGGCAGTTGTCCTGCTCCCTCGGCTGTAAGGCGAAACTGTTATGAGAGTTAAATCTGATTACATTAATGATCGCTCTTAGTGTCGGTGTGTATATTAGGAGAAGAGTGAGTGAGAGAAGGTGGTGTTGGGTAGCAGTTATGAACCAGATCTGGATTTGGACTCAAGTCACACCCCCAGAGAGAACTTAGAACAGAAAACAGAGACATTTGCAGGTCTGGGGGGAGGATTGTTAACATAAAAAA
The DNA here is from genome assembly GCA_004024625.1 of Mellivora capensis. Classification (NCBI taxonomy): domain Eukaryota; kingdom Metazoa; phylum Chordata; class Mammalia; order Carnivora; family Mustelidae; genus Mellivora; species Mellivora capensis. Next base: position 32,534 of record PISX010001726.1, on the reverse strand, counting down.
AAAAAAAAAAAATAGAGAACAAGCTTCCTTTAGAACATCTGGTACCTGCATTTTATTTCTTTGTTCTTTCATTTTTGTGCCTCTCAAAGCAATAATGGTCCAGAGTTCATACAGTCTAGTGCCGCTAATGGCCTGTAGTTCAAGTGAGGAGCTGTAGTTCGCTCACTGCGTTTTTAGGAGCTCTGCAAGCCGATTGGTACACGTGGCCATTATTAAAAATTCAGTTATGCAAACTTGCGATTAAATAAATGACATCAAAAACAAAGGTACTGAGTGTTAACAATTCGTTACTCCCTAGTTATTTAATGACTCTCTGTGCTCTCCAGGTGACTGCTGGCCATTATATCCGGGGTAGAAAGCTCACATGACTGTGGACTGTTGCGAGTCTCTTCTTACTCTACTGTTGCTGACATCACCTTGGTAGATCAAAGTTAGACTGGTGGGGATATTTATACCACTGAAATTGGCCAATGCTCCAAATAGGGCCTTTATTTTTTTTCCTGGAAAAGCAGATAAACAGTTACCAGCCCACCACTGCCTGTAACTTCAGTACCCCCCCCCCAACTTCGCTACATTCCCCCAAAGGGAGCTCTTTTCCTGGCTTTTAGCTGTTTCCTTTTGCACTTATCCCCATATTTCTTAATTACATGCTTTCACCACCGTGTCTAGATTTTTAAATCTTAGACATTGTATGTTGACTTCCTATTATGGAAAATGAGCATCTGGCTCTCTTCCAGCTCAGTCTCCCCTCTTACTACACACACACACACACTTTCCCTACCTCTGTGCTCCCAGTATGCTATAGTATAACTCTTTTTAAAAAATATTTTATTTATTAATGTGACAGAGATCACAAGTAGGCAGAGAGGCAGGCAGAGAGAGAGGAGGAAGCAGACTCCCCGCGGAGCAGAGAGCGTAATGCGGGGCTCGATCCCAGGACCCTGGGATCGTGACCTGAGCTGAAGGCAGAGGCTTTAACCCACTGAGTCACCCAGGCGCCCCTATAGTATAACTCTTGTTTCAAATAAATATTCAAGATTTACATTATTACAGCTATGTAAATATTGTACATAAATCATTATCACTGTGATTTACATTTGCTTTCTTATAGAACCTTTTTCCTGGGGTTAATAATTGTGTTTTTTTTATTTACTTGATTTCTCCATAGAACAGTGGTTTTCAGACATTTTTTCTTAGTAGTGGAACTTGTCTTTCAAACAAAATGTTATGTGGAACCTTACAGTATAAAACAGGAAAAGCAGAGCTGCCACATCGAAAGGGGGTTCTTCCCCTGAGGGCTGCCATGTACAGCTAAGTAGGTTGTGCACTGTACAATGGTAGGGGTTACAAAGTAAGCAACAATGTGATTTAGTCATGACAATCATAACTCCCCACCCTATTGGGGAATGCTTCCATTGTGTAAGGCAAGGTCCGCCTGGGAGTATACATTACATCAGGATCATTCTCGGCTTCAAAAAGACTTATTCCCTCCCCAGTGCAGGGCTCTGACCTCACTCCATTCTGAATAGGTTCCAGGGATGTTGCTTAACCTGTCCTTCCAGTGCATCACCCACACAGGCTGTGGGCCAGAAGCTGCTGTTAGCTGATGGCCACCTATTGGCTGACTCAGTGCCCCTCAGATATGCCTGGGCTGGGCTGGGAGCCAAAAGTATCATGCACACAGCCTTGCTCAGGGATCACGCAGTTGCAGCCTTTGGGATCAAATGGAAGGGATGGTGCCATCAGAGAGTGTGTGAGCTGTGGGAGCAGACAAGGCAGGGCCTATCTACCCTTGGGAGTCAGGGCTGGAGGAGAGGAGTTGGCCCAAAGGACCAGTGGGATTCAAAGAGCCCAGCCTTGAGGGTCACACCTAGACAGGAAAGCCTGATTTGCTTTCAGCTGGGTAACCTTGGGCAAGTGGCTGAAGCTTCCTGGGCCTTATGTTCTTCAGACCTAAGTCACGGGATGTGCGAGAGTCGAAGAAGGTCATGTGTAACCCTGACAAATGCCATGGGCACATGTGGCTCAGTCTCCGCTCAGAGTCTCATTTAAAGAAAGAATCCAACAGCCCAAATGTAACCAAAAAGGTATCCCCATTCTAACTGCTTCCCCCATAGAATGGCAAAGGGGACCCCATTCCTAACTGCTGGTGGTACTCCCCAGCTGACCTTCGCCTCCATTCTGTAATTTTCCCACAATGCATGGCGTCCGCGAAACTCCCCTTTGTACACCTCCGATGCTCCCTCCCCCGTTTCTCCGCTTCATCTCTCACGCTCTGTGCTGTTGCCATTTGCTCTTGGGTCTGTTTCTTCTCCACCCATCTCGCCATTGCTGTGTCACAAAAAGTCAGAGGATCTGGAAATGAATGGCTAGAGATGCGGGCAGGACTTGGGTGGGGAGAGGTTACAGCAGGACACACTCTGAAATCACTCTTGCCACATCGTGCTGGTGAAGCGTAAGGCACATGAAGCAGAGGCTTTGCAAAAATTGATTCTCTTCTTCATTAGTCTATTGAGGGGCCAAAAAGGGGGGTGAGGTATGGCCTGCCTGAGGGGCCTCCAATGACCTAACCACCATCAGACAATGGGCTGTGACTGGGAAAATCCTCCCTATTTCCTCAGATGCTCCCAAAAACCTAGTATTAAAAAGTCCTGGGGATGGAAACACAGCTTCTGCCTATAATTCTCCTTCCCTTTGTTAAACATGGACCTCCCTTCCTTTCCCCCTCCCCCACATTCTTTGTTTCATCTTTTGTGGAATCCATCCCTTTGAAGAGCACCTTTCAGGTCCTGCACCTAGCACATAGCAGGTGCCAGGCTTGTGAGGAGCTGGATAATCAGACAAGAGACAGATTCTGTCCTCAGTTCCTCGCAGACAAATGGAAACAGGCTGCAATTGCACCTGATGGTGTCTGTAATAGAAGGAGGCCTAGAACGCTCTGAGCACACAGAGCAGGAGCTCTTCCCCCTTAAGGAATCAGGGAAGACTTCCTGGAGGAGGTGCTATTATCTAATCTGTATGATACTACTACTGCTAACACATACTAAGCATTTACGGTAATGATAATCTCCACACAAAGCACTTTGCTAAGCGTTAGTTCATTCAGTCTTCACCAAAAACTAAGAGGCTGGTGTTACTCTCCTCATTTCAAAAAATGAGGAAACTGGAGCTCACAGAACTTCACTGACTTTCTCACGGCCATGCAGCTAAAAGGTAGCCGAGCTGTAACTCAAACACAGGCCTGTGTGCCCCCATAGACCATGCTTTGAACCACACGGCACTGTGTACAGCTGTTTAAGATGCACATTGAACAAGGCTCCATATCTAGCAGTGGCATTGTTCACATCGTAGGCAGAGTGACTTATGTGACGGTATTCAGGTGGACCCAGAGACTCAGGCCTCTTTGCTGACTCCTGGAGCAGCAGGAAGGACATCCTCCCCTGGAGGGCAGGGAGGACTATGGACACTGGGGAGAGTACATATGCCTCCGTGTCTGGAGATGTAGGCTGCCAGGACTGCTGCCCACTAGGCTTTGGTTGTTCGCGAATAAGAGCATCTTTAAACTTTTTTACTTGAGGAAGGGGTACCTTTTCCTGATTTGCACAAAGAACTCATGTGGACTAACAGCAGACCTGCCTTATCGCTCTGCTGTGTGTCCCTTTCCCCATTACCATTCGGTGTTGGGGAGGACACAGCCACGGAACAATTTGGACCAGCCTGAGGCAAGGATGCAAAGGTGAATAAGACAATGGGAGGTCCTCAGGGACCTTCCAGTCCAGTTTAGAAGCCCACAATAAAGGCTCTCCTTTCAGGGTCACCCTAGGACCATCAAACTAATCCTCTTCTCTCCCTCTCTTTCTCCTTGGCAGACGGGCAGGATTGAACCCAACTACCCCAAGGTCTGTGGTCACCAAGGCAACGTGCTAGACATCAAGTGGAACCCATTCATTGACAACATCATTGCCTCGTGCTCAGAGGACACATCGGTGAGCAGGAGGGGTGATCCCCAACAAGAGTGGACCCCCAGGGTCTCCTCCCTGCTTTCTTATGGAGGCCTCCCTTCCTAAACTCCTCTCTTTCTCCTACCTTTGCCCTTCTTCTGTCTTCTTTTCATCCTTCCAGCCAGGCCCAGGATGGGGAGGGAGTTTGGAAAAGGACCGAGAGAGCGGATCCATGAATATTTGACAGAATATTCTGTACCTTTAGTGTGATATAGTTTGGAGGTGTTGATTTTGTAGGTGAGAATTAAAACACGAAGTTTAGGGATGTGATTCAGCACTCATCTCAAGAGAAGACCTTCCTCCCTGTCCATGTTTTCCCTCCTGCCCTTCCTGGGCTGGGCAGGATGCCACTGGAGCTCAGGGTTTGGAGGGTGCAGCGGTCCGAGAGCACAGGGGCCCAGTGGGAGAGATGGCAGGTGGAGGAGCGGCCATTCCCATTCTTTGGGGCGCAGGGAGCTCAAGGAGGTGTGTGGTGACCACAGCTGGCTCCGTCTCTGCCTGCCGAGGTGCTGGGCCCCTGTCACCAGCCATGAGGAAGCAGACATGCTCTCCCTCATACCAAGCTCCTCCACTCACTCTGATCTGGAGCGTTATTGATGCTCACGGCCACTGCCACCGCCACGCTGAGGGTCAGGCAAGGCCAGGCTAGGAAGTACAGGAGGGCTGCCGGCCGCCCAGCCCCTACTCTCCCTGCTCCACCAAGCTTCATCAGGACATCAAAGGCCACGGTCCAGGCTAGAAGCCCCTGGCCCTCTCAGCAGGGCAGCCAGCTGGGAAGGATTTGAGCAGCAGGCAGCTCGGTGAGGGGAGGGACAGATAAGCCAGGCCTCTCGGAGCCGCTGGCCGCCCAGGCTCCAGGTCTGGTCCAGATCTCTGCCTGACTGAGGGCAAGGCCGGGAGGGTCACTCACCAAGACGGCCCTGCCCGGTTCTCACTTACTTCACCCGGGAGTGAGTCAGGTGCCTGTTTCTCCAGGGACCCGGCTAATAAACCAGGTGTCCACGCTGTGGGCTCAGGAAAAGTGCTAGGCCCCGGCGGCCACCATGCTAGCCGAGCAGCTGTCTTCAGGTCCGCACACACTGACTGGAGGCCGGCAGTGTGCCCTCCGCGCTCCTGGGGGTGGCCTTCTTCAAACGGATCTCAGCTGTGGGATCTCACAGACCGGGATGAAATCTCAGCTTACCCACTTGCCAGCTGGGTGACCAAGGTGACCCCTCTCTGGGCCTCAGTTTTGCACCTCCGTGTCACAGCAGTGGTGAGATGTGCTGTTGGCAGTTGCTGTGAGGAGGAAAAGGGGTCTGTGCCTAACACTGTGCCTGCTGGTCTCTGGCCTTCTCCAGAAACACCACCGGTAGAAGGGTAGGTCACACTCCATGTGCTGAAGGTCCACACAGACTGAAGTCACCGAGGCTGTGGAGGTCAGATGAGGGCCAGCGCTCGGGGAAGTGGGATTCGTGTTGGGGGGAGGGAATTCAAGAAAGCTGGGCCCTGGGGAAGCAGGGCCGCTGGCAGAGAAGGGGTGGAAGGAGGCCAGGGGAGAGGGCACAGGCCTTGGGGGAGGGTCTCAGCCCCCAAGCCTCTGTAACAAAACACCAGGCTGGGGGACTTGTAAACAGCAGGCGTTCGCTGTTCCCAGTTCTGGAGGGAGAAGTTGGAGATCAGGAGCCAGTGTGGTCGGGGAGGGCCTTGTTTTTGTCCTATGTCCACGTGGCAGCAGGAGGGTGTGTGGTCTCTCTGCAGACTCTCTGATAAGGGCACTAATCCCATTCCAGAGGGTTCCACCTCATGACCTTGTCACCTCCCAGACACCCCACCTCCCAATACTCTCAGCTTAGGGGGCAGGATTTCAACCTATGTAGGAGACACTGCATGCCCCGGGGATCAGGGAAGGGGGGCTAATGGGCCAGGGTGAGGGTCACAGCTGCCTTTGTGGAGGAGGGCCCCACCGCCCCGCACCCTGAGCCAAACCAGCTCTGGGATGTGGCTCGGCCAAGAGGAGGGGGTTACCTGGGGAGGAGCGTGGCTGGCAGGGGTGGGAGATGAAGGGAAAGGCCTCCAGGCCTGGGGGCACAGCAGGGAGGGCTGGCCGGGGGCCACGGAGCCAGAGAGAAGGGGATTAAGTCTTTGGCCCAGAGAGGAACCAAGCTGTAGCTCTGGCCGCCGGTCCAGCTGGTCCTAAAGCAGCAGCTCAGAGCCCAGCTTAGCCCCATCAGGTCTTACCCGGCCTCGGGGCCAGTGGAGCTAACAAGTCCCCAGGCTGGAGTAGCCCCTCCTGGAGAAGGTCCTTGAGGTCTGCAGTCCCACGTGGAGGCGGGGCACAGGCAGGGCCGGCACCCCTTAGCTCCTCACCGATGGTCCTGGGTTTCCAGGTGAGGGAACTGAGGCGCAGTCACGCAGGTCTGGCAGCTCGGGTCCATCAACCACCAGTATCGATGTCTCTGAGGCTTCTCCGAGCACGGCCCGGCCCGCACACCCACCAAGGGCACACGGCGGGGGGGCAGGCATCCTCCCTGGGATGGGGTGGCGCGGAGGGGGAAGGAGCCTGCAGCTCCCCAGCTCAGGTGAGGAGGCCTGCCCACACCACCTGCTGCCATCAGAGCGCCTCGAGGGGCAAGCCCCTGAGACGGCCTCCCTCAACCCGTGCTGGCCCAAATGGTCAACTTACTGCCCAGCAGACATGACATCCAGAACCAGGCTTAGGTCAGTCAGCAGAACAAAGTGCCAGGCACCGTGCTCCTCATGGGGGCTGGGGAGTCGCTATTGAAGCGGGTCTGGCCCAGGTCTCCATGTCTCTATCCACCCCCCACCACTCCACTGCCCTCTGCCTGGACACTGAAGGGAGCCAGCAAGCCCTCCCTGCTCCCCAGCTCCTTCCCCATACCGCCCCCACCCCTGAAAAACCTCCAGGGAGATCCATGCCCCATGCCCTCCCCTCCTCAGAGCATGAGGAGGGCCTCAGGAGTCTGACCCCATCCCCCCAGGGCTCCAGGGGCACATACCCCGGCCCTTTCCCAGTGGGCTCCTGTCCTGCGGGAGAGGTAGGGGCCATAACTCTCCCTGGCATCTGGCAGAATCCAGTTCTTTCCGCCACTGGGTGATGTCACCTATTGTTGAACGGCTGTGCTTTTTATAGCTTCTGCGGCAGCTAGGGAGGGTGGATGGCAGGCGGCAGGGAAGGCTCTACGGGCTTCCAGCCGCGTGCTCCTAGCCTTCCCAGAGGGCCAGCAGCTGCAGAGAAAGGGAGAAGTTTCTGACATCTAAGGAGAGGGAACGAGTGGTCCCAGAGGGGGAGAGGGAGGCAGGCCCCTCTCCCTGGTGGACTGAGCTCAGCAGCTTTTCCTCCACTCTTTATCCAAAGGCTGCCCTCCCGGCCCACCCCCTCCTCCCAGAGAGCATGCCCCTCCCCAAGGAGCTGGGAGTGGGATGGGGCAGGATGTCAGCCCTGCAGGAAGCAGCCAGAAACCACCCACCACCCTGCCCTTCTCTTCTACACACACACACACACACACACACACACACACGCACGCACACTAGAGAACCGATACTGCTTGGAACTGGAAGGGAGCACCATGCCCCTTTCAGAGATGGAAGGACAGTGGCCTGAAAGAGGTTGCCAGCCTGACAAGGCCTCACCCACAGACCTGGGACTGCAGAGCAAGTGGCAGTGTGCCTCTGTCCTTAAGCAGCTGCTGGGCTTAGGAGTCCATGGGTCTATAGGTTCTGCCACTTCCCAGGCCTGTGACCTTGAACTGGTTTCTCTACCTCTCTGGGCACAGGTTGCCCTCCCGTCAAATGGAGCTCTTATTGGACTTAGCATCAGAGCCGAACGAATACACAGTGGTTCATGTTTCTTGTCTACTGAGAACTCTAGGGCCCCTGGGAGTCAGCGAGCTGGAGTGAGACACCCGGGGCGCCTTCCACTGCTTCTCATTCTTTGCTCTTTGAGCCCCGCGTAGGCCTTCAGTCACTGGTTTCCAAAAGAAGGACTAAGCTGAGTGGTGAACCTCAAAATCCAAGGAAGAAATCCCCCACCCCTCCTAAACCAGGAGTAGAGGAGTGAATCCCCATCTACCCAGCTCACCACTGGCCAGCGTCAGGACTGGCGGGCTCCCTCCAAGTCAGGGGGCTGACTCACTGCCGAGCCCACTGCTGAGGTGATGGCAAGGTTTCTGGGCTTCTAGGATTCTTCCATTGGCTCGTGCATTCCAAAGGGATTTGCCAGGCCCTTGCACTGAAGTTCCTTGCACTGAAGGCCAAGGTGGGACTTAGAAGATCCCACCCCTGTATGGAGGAGTCAGCCGTCCAGTGTGATGGCTTGGCAGGTTGTTGGTGCCCCCAGAAGGGTGATGTCTAGACACCCCGCACTGGGGAGCTGCTCTCTTTGGGGGGATAGATAAGCAGGAATAACAAGGCCTCTCCAAGGTGTCAGATTCAATCCAGGGGAGAAGGAAGGCATTGGGCTGCCTGTCAGGGCCTGGATTTGAACAGAGCTTGTCAGGCTGCAAAGCTCTCACGTTGTTGACCCCTCCCCAAGGGCAGAGACACTTGGTGTTGTAGTTTGGGTTTTGTTTGTTTGTTTGTTTGTTTGTTTTTAAAGATTATTTATTTATTTATTTGTCAGAGAGAGCGAGCGAGCAAGCACACAGGCAGGCAGAGAGGCAGGCAGAGGCAGAGGGAGAAGCAGGCTCCCCGCCAAGCAAGGAGCCCGATGAGGGACTCGATCCCAGGATGCTGGGATCATGACCTGAGCCGCAGGCAGCCGCCCAGCCGACTGAGCCACCCAGGCGTCCCTGGTTTTGTAGTTTTATTAACCATTCTTATCGGCCATCTTGCCTTAGCCTTGTCTGCACAGTCTGCTGTCTCCCCCACGCAACTGTGAGCTGCTCTGCATCTAGTACGTGGGACCCAGGCAGACACGGAGCATATTTTGTTGGATTGACTTTGACCCAGGGACCTGAGAAGGGGCCCTGCGGGCTTGCTAGAGGGTGCGTTTTGCCACAGTTCTCCACCCCTTCCTTCCAGAAATCCGGTTTGTCTGGCCCTATCAAGTTTCCTGTTGAAGCAGCCTCTGAGCAGATCCACAGGGCTCCTCCCACACCCATCCTCTCTTTGCTTCAAACAAATCCCTTGAATACTGAGGGACTGGAATTCCTTTTCCAGCTACTTAGGCCCACTGGGAACTCCAGCTCCTCCTCGGAGTGCCTATGGCCAACTATTTGCTGTACAGTAGACCATACATCTAACAGTTCTTGGTGAAAACTGCTCTTTGGGCTTCCCACTGTGGGCCTCTGCTCCCTGAGACTTGGATCCAGTTCAGAGCCTGAACCAGGGCACAGACGCAGCCCGCCCCTTGGCTTAGCCCTTGGGCTCCTGGGCAGAGCTGTCTTCCTAACGAGTCAGCTTATCTGGCTAGAAAGCCTCCGACTCACAAGGACATGAAGCCCAGTTTAGTTTAACCCACACTCCTCTAAATGGTGGGCATATCTCTGTTCGTTATCTGGACAAGGAGCCTGAGCCTCAGAGAGGTCACCTGGTGTTCCCGGGTCATCCAGCCAGTGAGGGGGCTTAGCGCCCGAGTGGACCCTCACTTCACAGCTTCCCTTGTGCCTCTGCCTTCTCCTGGCATGGGGACATTACCCAGGGATGATGTGCCTCAGTTAGCTGGACACTCAGGAAATTAGGCTGTTGCGGGGGGAAGGGTTTTTCCTGAGACTCGCCCAAGCAGAACTTCCTCAGGCCTCGGTGACTGGGTGTGACACACAGTGGCTTCAGGCCTCCTCTGCTACCTGCCAGCTGCTCCACACCCGTCAGGCTGACCCACCTGCGCCTTCCCCACCCACCGTGCCCAAACCCACGGGCGCCGCCCGTTTTTCCGTCTCCTTCCTCCTCCCCACACCCCCCAACCCAGCTCTCTTTTCAAACTTAAGCCAACATGCTATCTTCTAGCCTGCTCTTCTCAGACCCTCCCACCCTTGACCACCCCCCATCCCCGCAAGACTGGATTCAAGGCCCCTCCAGCTCTGTGTCCATGGGTTGGTTCCCTGCTCAAGAGTAGGCACGGGGCCGGCTCAGCGAGACCCCCGTGGCTAGCTCACAGAAGGCTCACAGAAGGGAGTGTGGAACGAATCAGGCTCTCCGCTCTGCTTCAGAGATCTTTCTCAAAGTCCGGAGGCCGCTCTCCTGCCGCAGTCAACATTTAGGCACCGACTGCCTCGGTGTTCATGGGCACACACTTGTCAGCTGCCCTCAAGCTACGGGAGAAGGTGTCCTCAACCCCAAACGCTTCCACACTGGCCTGTCACTCTGACCCGCAAAGTCTGATCCTCTAGAGTCCAGAGACTTCTAGAGCTCCCTCCTCGAGTGCCAACAAGGAACACGGAAAATGATGCCGAGTAGTTCTGGGAAGCAAAGAAATGCAAACCCGGGTAGTGAGATGGCACTCTCGACCTGTTGGGTGGGCAGAAGTCTATTTCTGAAGGCATAGTTGGAGCCGTGGGTGAAGAGGCCCTCTCAGACTCTGTTGGCGAAAACTGGGACAGCTTTGGGGACAGTCTCACAGTAACTAGTAAAAAATGAAGCCACTTGGAGGCACACACCCTACAGGAGTATTGGCACCCAAACTCGTATTACAGGGCTGTTCCGCATAGAGTGACTTGTAAGAGGAACAAAGGTAGGCAGAGCCTGGGTGTCTGTAAATGGAGAGTGGTTAAGCCATCATGGCAGACTCAGGCAACAGATGTCCCTCCGGCCGCTCACTAAGAGAAGGTCAATCCAGGGGTACCAGGGTGGAAAGATGCTTGCTACCTATTACAGGAGAAAAGCAAGTTCCAGAAGAATACATGTAAACAAACAGCTTCCCTTCGGGTAGAAGAGAAAGAAGTGGGGGCAGGGGAGGGTGTGCACGTGGGCATGTGTCCTCATGTGCATGTCCCACCAGAGCACTGGTCTCCTCTTTTCAAGGGTTATTTTCCTCTAGTGCATGGGGAACAAGAGGACTGTTGGTGACCACACAGTCATCTACACGGGTCCCTGTCCCACCCTCTCCTCCACTTCCAGATCAGACCTCATCTCAGAATGCCATTGTACAGGGCCCACTGGGGGAAAACCATGGGTCCTGCTAGGTCCCCTCTGTGTCACTCGCTCCCCCAACCCTCCCCCAGCCACCAGCTCTCTGTGGAGAACTGCAGCAACCACAGGGGACTGCAATGTCAGAAACATGTTTTAAACTGCCCCCTAATTATAAACTTTTTCTTGACCGTGGTTTTTTTTTTTTTTTAAGATTTTATTTATTTGACAGAGACCACAAGTAGGCAGAGAGGCAGGCAGAGAGAGAGAGAGGGAAACAGGCTCCCTGCTGAGCAGAAAGCCTGATGGGATTTGGGGCTCGATCCCAGGACCCTGAGATCATGACCTGAACGGAAGGCAGAGGCTTAACCCAGTGAGCCACCCAGGCGCCCCATGGCCATGTTTTTAAATTGAGAAGGGTTCACTGAAGGGCGACCCCAAACTTTGATTGAACTTACCTTTCTCACCCTGTCGCCTCCCATATCTCACTGTGCAGAGCTGGGTCTTCGGGGAACACAGAAGAAAGGAAACCACCACAGGAATCACCTCGGGGGCACCCCCAGTTCCCAGCCATCCCCCCTGTTCCGAGTACTGCCCTTGGAGTTCCACGTTTATTCCTAGGCTTCAGAATTATCACTGAACAGCCAATATTGCATAATAACACGACGTATTAAATTGTTCCCCTAATGTTGGTCACTTTAGTATTTCTAAATTTTCCGCGTGGTGGTGAACACCTTCATGCACGGAGATTTTTGCTTCTATCGGATTTTCGGAGTGAAATTACCACATCAAGGAATACGACATAAATGTCCTCATGGTTCCTGCTAAAGATTGCCAGATTGCTTCCAAAAGAGGGACTCTGATTTATGATGCTACCAACGCCCATTTCATCCACCAGTTCCAGTACAATCTTGCCAGCACTGGCTCTCCCCCACCCCACCTCCCAGTTGGCTACTTTAGAAAATTATAAATGGTATCTCAAAGCTGTTTTTCCAGTTTTTCTCCTTACTGGCAAGGGTGGGGTTCCGATTTTCAAATCATTTGCTTCAAGGATGCCCTACACCGTAGAGACGTGCGCCCTTTCCTTTCTGGTCGGGCACAATCAGTAGCATTCGTGATGACAACGATTATGAAAAGGGTTAGGAGTCCTTAGGTCTCACGAGCACTTCACAGTTTACAGACTTGGGCACCCAGCATCTCCTTTTATTCCACCAGGAGGCAAGGCTAGGCAAAGAGGGTTCTTCTCCCATCTGTGGATGAAACGGTTGCAACTAGGCAGAGTATGTTTGGCCCCTGGGAGGTGGAAACCCACGGGGCTGATGTCAGTGATCCGGGAGGTGCTCAAGGATGGCAGAGACGCTGCTCACTCTCTCTCTGGGACCACATGGTCTCTGCTCTCTGCTCCTCTGTGTGTCCCATCTTCCTCTCAACTCATCATCTCTTTCTGCTGCCCCCCCCCTTTTTAAAAAGATTTTATTTATTCATTTGGGAGAGCATGAGCAAAAGGGAGAGGCAGAGGGAGGGGCTGTGGGAGAAGCAGACTCCCCACTGAGCATGGAACCCAACTTGGGGCTCCATCCCAGGACCCGGAGACCAGGCCCTGAGCCGAAGGCAGATGCTTAACCGATTGAGCCCTCAGGTGCCCCTCTCTCTGCTTCTTTACCAGCTTCCACAAGACTGTAGATCGAGGCTGTGTCCAGGCTCTGCCCATCCTCCTAGTACAGGCTCCAAACATAAGATGGTCTCCACCCCTTGGAGCCTCACCTCTCGGGAGAGACTCTGGGCCTCCAGCCTCCCAGATGGGTTTTCCTGGGCTCTCGAGTCCACCTTGGTGAGGAGCAGAGTGAGCAACAGGGCCCTGTGAAACCAACAGAGCTGCTGAGGCTGAGATCAGAGCTCTTAGAAGGGTGTGGGAAGGGAAGCAGACTCAATACAATGCTCACCAAAAGCTGCTTACTGTGTGCTGGGCACCTTGGAGCCTCCCCCGGGCCTCAGTCAGGCTCTGCCCACTGGACCGGCCAGGGAATGCCCTGTGGCGCAGATCTGGGGGAGCCTGGGGTCTGAGGGAGAGGGCCGGCAGGGGCTTCCCCTAGCCTTTGCCCACCCAGCCTCGGCTCCCTGTCCCCTTCTGCAGGTGCGGATCTGGGAGATCCCCGAGGGCGGTTTGAAACGGAACATGACTGAGGCTCTCCTGGAGCTGCACGGGCACAGCCGGCGCGTGGGGCTGGTTGAGTGGCACCCCACCACCAACAACATCCTGTTCAGTGCCGGCTATGACTACAAGGTGAGCAGCCCCGCAGCCACTGTGGCTAGAGCAGCTCAGTGCAGGGTTGAGGGGAGGGGGGCGCTGGCGGGGATCTCTTTAGGAGCCACCTGTAAGGATCACTGTTACTCTCCTGAACATGTAGTAGACCAACATCGCCCTATCTGTCTGTTCATCCATTCATTCATTCCATAGGGCTGGGCATCTTCGGGGCATCCTGTCATTCCTGGGGTCCACAGCGGCCACCTCTCTGGCTCCTTTGACCCTAAGAGATTAGAAGAGAATGCCCACTCCATGCCCTGACCCTCTCCAGAGCCACTTCTTAAATCTAGAAGTGGCTACTGCCCTCTTGGTAGGAAAAAGGAGCAAACAAAGTTGCTGGAGGGAGGAGAATGGCGTGCCCTCAAAAGAGGTGTGCCAACCACGGGACCCCGGCCAGCGACATTAATCCTTCTCGCTAGTAGCAGAAACCGAGCTACTCCCCAAGCTGGGGCTGGGCTCTGCCAAGGGACGGTAGAGGATTTGCTGGACGAGGAGCCTCAGCCTTCGATTCAGAGTTTCATGACCCCATCCTGCCTCCCAGCACACCCCGACCCCACATGGGGCATCTCTCCCAGGACCATCGGGGGCAGACCGGGGACAGACGCCTCTGGCATGCCCCCCTCGCAGGTCCTCATCTGGAACCTGGACGTGGGCGAGCCCGTGAAGATGATAGACTGCCACTCGGACGTGATCCTCTGCATGTCCTTCAACACAGACGGCAGTCTGCTCACCACCACGTGCAAGGACAAGAAGCTTCGCGTGATCGAGCCCCGCTCCGGCCGTGTCCTTCAGGTGAAGCCCCACAGTCTTTGAGGGGAAGGGAAGGTGTCAGGATCTGGGCTGTGGCTTTCTATCAGGCCTAGAGGAAACGGCTGTGCCGGCTCCCCTTCTCCCATGCACCTGGCCTGCACCTCCATGGACCAGCCCCTGTGTTCTGGATTCTTCTCAACTCACAGGGACCCTGCCTTGATCTGGGTGGGGAGGGACCTCGGTACCCTTTCTCATCCCCAACGCACCCCTCTTCCTAGATGGGATTCTTCTGGCCTCCTTTAGGGGCACACAGGTGGCACCCTTCAGCACACAAATCCCGGGGTGTTGCCCAAACCCCATCATGGGCCCAGGAGGAGGGGGCTTTGGACTCGCTGCCCAGCCACCTTCGTGGGATGAGCCTGAGGGAGATGGCTCAGGGCACGGGCCCCAGGGACAGCTCCAAGTGGGGAGGCTGCTGCTGAATTTGGCTCCAGCTTGGTCATTGGGTCTCCTGGGTCCTGACTGTGGGAAGGGATTAGATGCCATTTGGGAGTAAGAAACAAACACTTCCTGAGCACCTGCCGTGTGCTAGTCATGGGGCTAGGTGGGGTGGAAAATTTGAACCAAATGTGAGGTTTATCACCTACACAAGAAAGGATTGATGCTTGACCTGGTGCTGTTTATCTTGGAAGAGTGAGAAATTGCGAGAGCAGAAAGTCATCAACTACTTACCATTATAGATAATAACACTCAGAGTTATTAGCATCATTAGTACCCAGCAGCATTGACTCCGAGCTTGCTGTGTCCCTGAATCCTCCTGCCAGCCTGCTAAGGTGGGCAGAACTACTCTTCCCGCTTCCCATGGGGGAACCGAGCCTCGGAGAGGGTTCGAGATGGAAGCTCAGTTACAGCTGGGGCTAGAATTCAAGCCTAGCCAGTGGCCCCCAGAGCCTGCACTGAGCAGAGGAACAGAGAACCCAAGCTCCACCTCACAGACATGACACAGGTCATGGAGGTGGCCCTCCTGAGTGCTACCCTTCTTGGGCAGGACCGGAAGTGACGCCAGCCTGGGTCTCTGAGCTGCTCTTCCACCAGCCTCTGGTTTCTGACCTGATGCTGACTCATCCCAGCAAAGGACTGTTATGTGTTAGGAGGAGGAGGAAGGGTCATGAACTGAGAGGCAGCGGGGAAAGGAGGCGGAGGATGGCCCTGTTAGAAGAAGCCCCAGGTGAAGCACGTCATGGAGCAGTGACCCAGGGAGTCCCCTGTGCTCCTGAGTCTCACCCTCATCCTCAGAGGTCCCCTCCAGCAGGTACTGTCGTGAGGCTTGGAGGAGAGACCTCGCTGGGAGCACCTGGTGCAGCTGACGTTTGCTCTCCCTTCCCATCCCCCCCCACCCCACCCCTGCCACAGAGAAGACTGGATTCCCGGCCCCAGGGCCCCTTTGCTGCCTGGCACCTGCATAAGTCTCCTCTCGAGCTTACAGCAGTGCAGGTGCTTCGCTTGCAGTTCCGGAGACCAGAAGTCCAAAGTCAAGGCTGCACTCCCTCTGAAGGCTCCTGGAGAGAACCCTTCCTCGCCTCCTACAACCGCATTCACTCCAGTCTCTGCTTCTGGAGTCACATCACCTCCTCTGTGTGTCGGCAGCGCCTCCCTTTTTCTTACCTCTCACAAGGATGCTCGTGATGACCTTTGGGGCCCACTTGTCTAACACAAGGCAGTTAAGGACCCTCACAGGCTCCAGGGATAAAGTCCTGAACCTATCTTTTGGGAGCCCCATTCAGCCCACTGCAGTCCCTAGCATCTGGGGCCCTGACTTACCAGCTTTCTCTGTCCCCGCCAGGAAGCAAACTGTAAAAACCACAGAGTGAACCGGGTGGTGTTCCTGGGAAACATGAAACGGCTTCTCACGACAGGGGTCTCCAGGTGGAACACAAGACAAATCGCCCTCTGGGACCAGGTCAGCCATGGGGACGTCAGATGGTGACACGGAAGGGTGGTCACTCTGGGGGCTTTGCTGGGGTCTGGGGAGGTAAGGTGCCATCCTGTCTGGATATAAGCTGATACCAGTCTTTACCCACCCCCCCAGGAGGACCTGTCCATGCCCCTGATCGAGGAGGAAATTGATGGGCTGTCAGGCCTCCTGTTCCCCTTCTATGATGCTGATACCCACATGCTCTACCTGGCTGGAAAGGTAGTATAAGATGGGGGGTGGGAGACATGGGCAGCCTGTGGGAGACCCCACCCCCATTGTGCCCCTGCTCCTGCCCTGCCCCCTAGGAAGAGCCAGGCTAACCTCTCTGGTCTTCCCCTCAGGCTCTCACTCCCTTCCTTCCAAACCTGCTCTCAGGTCTGCCATTCATTCCTACTGAAGGGTCAGTGTCTGGGAATGACTTCAGAGGAGCACTGGGGTGGGATTTACACTGGAATAAGGATCAGAGCCAGAAATGTAGAGGACAGTGACTCATGGGGGCATTTGAGGCACCTGACAGGTGCCCTTTGGCAAATGTGGCCTCATGTATCAGAAGTGCTGTCTCCACACCTGGAGCCCCAACCCCCTCACCCCTGTCAGTGCCCTGTGGCGGCCGGCCCCGGGTCTAGAGGCCAGGTCTCCCTGGTCTTTGGACCACCCCTGAGACACATCAGAGGCTTCTTCAGCAGACCTTGGGACCACCCCTCACTCTCTTCACCTCCTTCCCTCTCCCCCTCCCCCCAGGGAGACGGAAACATCCGGTACTACGAGATCAGCACTGAGAAGCCCTTCTTGAGTTACCTCATGGAGTTCCGCTCCCCAGCCCCACAGAAAGGCCTAGGTAAGGAGAGGTCCAGAGGTTTCCCGGGCTATGATACCATAGAACGAGAGACTGGACGTTTGGCTATGGGTCCCCATCACTGCACCCCCAGTCTCCCCAGAGGGCCTGGGATTGACGGAACGTAATGAGTGAGTGAGGTCAGGGGTGAGATGTTTGTTCCTCACACCCCACATTCTACCACCACTAAAGTCTTGCAGCAAAACGTTCATTCCTGTCAACGAACACTGGCATCACATATTATTCAGCAATTCCCTGTTTGGGGTTGGAATCACCCAGTTGGAAGAAGTTTCTTCCAACTTCCTTTTCTTTCTTCTGCATTCCCTCCTTCCCTTGGAGCCCAAGTCTGGCTTGTTCCCTCTGGGGATATGGTGTTATGGATAGGACCTGAGAGCCAGCTTCGAGGTCATCAGTGCTGGAAGGGCCCAAGAATCCACCTCAGTGACTGACAGCAAGATGGTGGCCCAGAGATATACCTGAGGTCCCAGTGACTTCAGCCTTCCCCACCTCTGTCATCTCCACCTCCTCACGGTCACCTCTTCATCGAGTAGAATAAAAAGCAGCCTGGACTTTAGAGTCAGACCTAAGTTTACATTCGGATTCAACTGTATACCTCACCCTTCTGAGGCTCAGTTTCTCTGTCTGTAAAATAAGGAAAATCAGCCTTTTAGGTAAGGCTGTTGTAAAGCTTGGATAGAGCACCTGGCAGAGCACCTATTCCTCCTGCTCTTTCACATAGTCATTCAACAAACACTAGGTCGCCGCCCCTAGACACAGTGGTAAATAATACAGAGCCTAGCCTTTCTCTTGTGGGGCTCATATTCCACTAAGGGGAGACAAACAATAAACAAATAAAGGAGGAAAATCCTGGATGGTCATAAATTCTAGGCAGAGATTCAAATAAGGCAATAGAACAGAGAGTTACTAGGGCTATTTGGGACCTGGTGGTCCAGGAAAGCCTGGCTGTGGGTGTGGCCTTTTAAGCCGAGATCTGAAAGGCAGGAAGAGGGAAGAGTAGGGCCAGCAGGAGGAACAGTCAATGCAAAGTCTCTGTGGCAAGAATGAGCCTGGCATGTTCTAGAAACAGAATGGAGGTCAGTGTGACTAAGTATAGGCTCTGTAATATAGCAGAAGATGGGGAGAGAGTTGGGACATGAATCTGGAGCTGAGGGCAGGGACCAGATGCCATGGGATGGATTAGAAGGATGTATTCGTGACAGGGTCTCCAGAGAAACAGAAATATATATAATATGTTATATATATAAAATATATAAATATATATACATGGATTTATGAGGAACTGGTTCACATAATTATGAAGGCCAAGAAGTCCCATGATTGAGGCACCTGGAGGGCTCAGTTGGTTAATTGTCTGCCTTTGACTCAGGTCATGATCCCAGGATCCTCTCAGCAGGGAGTCTGCTTCTCCCTCTCCCTCTGCTTCTCCTCCTGCTCATGCTCTCTCTCTCAAATAAATAAATAAAATCTTTAAAAAAAAAAAAAAAAAAGAAGAAGAAGAAGAAGAAGAAGTCCCTTGATCTGCTGGCTTCCTGGAGACCCAGGAAAGCTGGTGGTATCATTCAGTTCAAGACCAAAGACCCAAGAAGCAGGGGAGTTTGAGATGGTGTGAATCTCAGTCTAAGGGCAGATGACATGAGCTGTCTTAGTTCAGACGGTGAGGCAGGAAAAAAAGGAGTGACTCTCTCCTTCCTCTGCCTGTGTTCTGTTCAGACCATCTGCAGATTGGATGATGGCCATTCAGCCTGGGGAGGGCGACCTGAGCCCACAGACACATACAGTTAACCATCACACAGGGGAAGGAGTTTGGGTTTTCCTGGGAATGCGCTGGAGGGTTTTCTTTGTCTTAGGTGGACACGTGGGAGATAGGACAGAATGATGTGATCTGAAATGTGAGTCTAAGGTTGCTCTGGCTTCTGTAGGGAGAACGGATTTGGAAAGGACTGGAGGGAGGCCGAGAGACCAGTTCGGAGGCCCCTAGGAGCTTCTAGCCTAGAAAGGGTGGTAACTGGAGAGGCAACAGGAAGATGGGGAGATGAATGCAGGTGTTTAGGAAGTAGGGTCAGCAAGACTTGAGGAAGAGAGATGGGGGAGGGAGGAACCAAGGAGAACTACTTCTTCTCCCCCCACCCCCACCTCTGGCCACTGTGGAGCATCCGTCAAGGGCCAGGCACTTCAGTGTGTTCAGTGTGGCAGAGTAACTCACCCCAGGCAGGTCACATAGATCCTCAGTGGCAGAGCCAGAATTCAAAGCCAGGTCTGCTGGCTCTGAATCCTGCTTGGGTACCTTTACAGTGCTTCCCTCCAGCTCCTAGAATTCCTTTATCAGGAAGGGCAGCCTTCCATTCCAGTCAAGGAGAGCCGGAACCTTAACTCAGGTTCACATCCTGGAAAAAGAAGCTAACGTTATGTGTGCTCACGATGATGCCAGGCGGTCAACGGGCGTCTTCTCGCTCAGTCTCCTGACTGACTCATGAAGAGTCATACTGTCCGCCTCGAACCAGCCAGGGAGCCTGAGGCTCAAAGAGGCCTAGTGGTTGGCCCCAGATCCCCCAGCCGGAGGGAGGGGCAGAGTCAGGACTCAGAATCAGGTGTGTCCGACCCCAGAGCTTGCGTTCCTAACCCCACACCACTCAGTTTCCTCAGTAGGTATACAGCAGACTCCACTGTTCGGAACAGTGGCTCGTGCACACACGTGGATAGGTGGTACACGCACGCACGCACGCACCCACGCCCTGTCAGTCCCAGATGTACGACGGAACAGCAGTCTAGGCTCGAGGGGGAAGGGGGAAGGTTTCTCTCTCCTTTGTTCTCTCTGAGGACCGGAAACACAGAGGCTTAGGGAAGCCCGTTTATTTTAGAAGGTGACAGGCTCTGTGGCCCTGCCCTAGCCATATTCTGTGACCTGAGGCAAGCCCCTTCCCCTAGACCAGCAGGAGCTCCATCTATCCGAAGAATGGAATAGACTCAGCTATTTCAATAGCTCCTTCCCGGTACAAAAGACCCCAATTCTAAAGCACTTTGGTGAGGCAGGTCTGGCCTGAGGGTCTTCTCTGAGACCCAAGACAGAGCCCAGCCCCTAGCCCCCCTGCTGCCCTGTGCATAGGTCATTGCCTCCTAAGTGCTCAGGGAGGACGGGTGCTGCCAGGGGCACCCCGGCACCCCATGGAGCTGCGTGTGCCTGTCCACAGGGGTCATGCCCAAACACGGGCTGGATGTGTCGGCCTGCGAGGTGTTCCGCTTCTACAAGCTGGTGACTCTCAAGGGGCTAATCGAGCCCATCTCCATGATCGTCCCCCGGAGGGTGAGTGGGGCCGCGCTGGGCTTCGGAGGTACCCCCACATTGAGTCCTAGCTGGCTCGCCACAGACTAAAACCTGAGGAACCCAGAAGAAGAAAGTCCTATGGACTGGGGTCTTCAGGCCCAATTTAGAGGGTGGCGGGGGAACAGATGGGGACCATTCTAGGGTGGGGACAGTCTGCTTTGCTGATGAATGCA
The DNA here is from genome assembly GCA_004024625.1 of Mellivora capensis. Taxonomy (NCBI): domain Eukaryota; kingdom Metazoa; phylum Chordata; class Mammalia; order Carnivora; family Mustelidae; genus Mellivora; species Mellivora capensis. The sequence continues at coordinate 12,087 of PISX010001726.1, read as the reverse complement.
GGGTGGGGATTCCAAGCCCGAGTGCTAAGGCTTGGGGGCCGGACAGCAGGAGCACGGTGGCAGGTCAGCGAGGAGGGGCTGCTGAAGAGCAGGGGTTCTCCTGGTTCTCTTCTGCTCCCCCCTCTGCAGTCGGATTCCTACCAGGAAGACATTTACCCCATGACGCCAGGCACGGAGCCAGCTCTCACCCCCGATGAATGGCTGGGGGGCATCAACCGAGGTATGCCAGGGGTGGGCTCCCCAGGAGAGGCTTCGAGATGGCAGCTTTTGCCTTCAGTCTGGTTCACCCATAGCCCCCTTGTGTAGCCTCCTACTTGACCCCCCCCCTACACACACTCGGCCAGCTGTCAAGCATGGTGTGAATGTGAGATGCCATCCCTTGACATGCCACCAAATTGTCAGCATGAGCGTTTCCCTTGCCTTCCGTAGATCCCGTGCTGATGTCTTTGAAGGAAGGCTATAAGAAGTCCTCAAAAATGGTATTTAAGGCTCCCATCAAAGAAAAGAAGAGTGTTGTGGTCAATGGAATAGATTTATTAGAGAATGTCCCGCCCAGGACAGAGAACGAGGTAAGGAATATAAGTTATTACCTCCACAGGTCCTGGAAGAGCAAGACCTTTACATTTCAATTATGGGCTTCAGGTCTTTAAGCCAGCTGCATCTGGGGCATTTTTCTTTCTGTGACAAATACCATAAGTAGCCTGCTATTGGCTTCCATTGCCTCTGACCCCAATAAATAGAGGCTGGGATATGCAGGGATATTGATGCCCCACACCCACCCTGGCCCTCACTAACCCATACAATCCCACGTCTCAATTCCAGAAAGGGGCTGTCATTTGCTATTACGGGAGCTCTAAATTGCGGACTAACAGAGGGAAGCCTGGCCTCATGCCCTTCAGCACTGCCTTCCTCCCTGGCATTGTGGCAAGGACGAGGTCTGACAGTTCCCTATTTGTTGGAGGAGAGGCTGTGTTTATGAAAGTACTTTGCACCCTGTAGAATGGGGGCAGCTCATTCAGGGACAGCCATGGCTGGGTCTTACCCAGGCCCCCCAAAGTCTCCTTTGCACCGTACCTCCAGTCCCCAGTGCCAATACCAGGGGCCGAGTTTGGCTCAGGCCAGGGTTCACAGATACATGCCCTGGGCCAGGATCTTGGCCTGATGCAGCTGAAGTAAAGAAGGCTACATGGACCCATCTGCATCTGAATCTGGGCTCTGCCGTCTCCCGGCTGGGCCCAAGCAAGTTTCCTGACCTTTCTCCTGGTGAAGTGGAGACAGGAAATAACACATAGGAATAAGACAGGAAATTTCCTAAGGGTCTAGCACTGTTCCTGGCCCATATGAAGTGCTCAGTGAGGCTTCCTGTATTAGTTATCTTTTGCTGTGTAAAACATCACCCCCAAACTTAGTGACTTAAACCCACAAACATCTGTTATCTCCTAGTAGCTCAGAATGGATGCCTGTGGTTCAAGGTCTCTATGAGACCTTGTAATTAAACTGGCAACTGGGCTGCAGCCACATCTGAAGGCTCAGCTGGGGAAGGATCTGCTGCCTGGTTCACTCACATGGCTGCTGAAAGGACTCATTTACTCATGGTTGTTGGACCGAGGGTCTCGGTTCCTCACAGACTTTCAGCCAGAGGCCTCCCTCAGGTCCTTACTGTATGGACCCCTCTGTAGGACAGCTCACAACCTAGCAGCTGGCATCCCTCAGAGTGAGCAAGAGAAGGTGTCCAAGATGGAAGTCACAGTCTTTCTGTAACCTGACCTTGGAAATGATATCCCATCACTTCTGCCATATTCTATTCATTTGAAGCAAGTTACCCAGTCCAGTGCACCCTTGAGGGGAGGGGTAACACAGGGGCCCTGTGTTAAGGGGCCATCTTAAAAGTTTCTTATCACACCAATTTACGATTATCTATTTGGCATTTTCCATTTAAAAAGTATTTTTTTAATCACCTGAGAAGGTAAAAGGTACCTGAATTGCTGGGATAGCCCAGGTGGGCCATAACAACAGACTGAGCTCCATTCTAGTACCCAATGTGGGGGAGGCAGGGTTGAGCAGCATTGAAATCAAGTAACATTTTGCTGCAACTTGTTTCTATGAACAGAAACGATCCAGAGGGAAATTTTTAAGGGTCTCTGGGCAGGAAACATAGATGTCACAATCTGTCTGCACTAAAGCTTATGCACTTTGTTCTTGAGAAGAACATAGCGGATTGGGAGCAACCAGTTAGAAAACTGGGCTGTAAATGGTGGACACATTGTCTACATGGGAAGATAAACTTGTGGCTTGATACAGGGGAGGAGACTTAATACAACTCTGAATCTTACTAAAAATCAGTTCCTTGTGCACTTAAAATGAGTGGAATTTATGGTATGTGAATTACACCTCAATAACACTGTTTTGTTTTGCTTTTTTAAACAAAAGCTGACCAAAAGATTATGCAGAGGAATTTTCAGAACTTGGAAGCCACAGGAGTGTGTGGGATCATTGAGTGCAGGGGCAAAGAGTACATCATTCCTCCAAAAAGATGTAACCAGTACCAATTTGTTGGTTAAAAAAAAAAAAAGTCAGTTAAAGAATCATCAAAATGATAGAGATATTCTTTAAACCATTAATTCTCCTTTAATGCATTAAGTAAATAGTGCTCACTTCAACAGCACACACACTGACACAGTAAAATAAACACATACATAAATCCCACTTTGATGCAGGACCAAGACTTCTCTTTGAGGAGATTCCTGGCTGGGAACCTGCTATGTTATTCACAAATAAATCACCCTTTTTTTTTTCCCAGAGCTGACCCCCGTTTTTTCTTGCTTTAAGACAGATTTATTGGGGTATAATTTCCCGCTGGTAAAAGTCATCCTTTGTATTGTGCGGTTCCGTGGGTTTTGACAAGCACATACAGCCGAGTCTCCACTATGGGACAAGCAAGATATACACTGCTCCTGATCTCTTACGTTTACACGGCGGGCACCGAACTCAGGAGCAACACCATTAACATCTCCTTTATCTAATGCATGCAACTTAGTTTTCATGGGGACATTTTCAGACCATTTCATCAGTGTCTATCCTATCTCACTTAAGTATACAATTACAAGAACACGTGCAGTTCACACCCAGGAGTGTGAGGACCCCCACAAGTGTGCAACAGGAACATTTAGTTCAAGGCTGGGGTTCCTCACGGGGTCCGCTCTCTTGCAGAGCTCAGTGTCTTACAGGCATCTGGCAGTCTGTTTTCTGGTGGAAGGGGTGAGACTGGTTAATCCAGGGACTTGTCCCAGTGAAGGGCTGTCCGATCCCTCTGCTTTGCCCATGCCCAACCCTCCCGGGAATCCCTGCGCAGTGCGCACGTTGGTGGCTATGACAGTCACCCCCCGCAGCTGAAAACCTGGCTTCAGTTCTGTATCTGAGCTTCCTTAAGAGGAGAAGGATACAAAGCATTTTAGAAAGGTTCCCATTCACAATGGTAAATAAGAGTATTACGTTTGCACCCTTAAAGGGTGAGCTCAAGATATTTGGGAAAGTGGGCAGTGTTGGGCTCCCAGGGGAAGAAGGAGCTGTGAGCTGGGTCTGGAGAAGGGCATGCTGCAGGGACAAGAGCCTCTGGGGACACTAAAGCAGGGGTTGGGGGAGGCCCTGGGGGACAAGGGCGGAGGCAGGGCAGGCGCGACACCTACTCACGAAATCGCCTTCTCACCTGCTCTCTCCCGCCCCCCACCACCCCTCTCCGTCCTCCCCAGCTCCTCCGAATGTTCTTCCGGCAGCAGGATGAGATCCGGCGGTTGAAAGAGGAGCTGGCCCAGAAGGACATCCGCATTCGGCAGCTGCAGCTGGAGCTGAAAAACTTGCGCAACAGCCCCAAGAACTGTTAGCTCCCCGGGCTGCCTTCTACGCTGACCTCTGATCTCTCCGCGGTTTCCACACGCCCCTTAACTTCCCCTTCTCCAGCGCCCCCAGAGACAGAGCCGGGACTGGAGCTGGGGACTGCCTGAGGACACCCACCTGCCACCTTGAGACTGGAAGCTGCCCTTTGACCTCTCGACCTCCTGCTGGGAAAGTCCCCAGCCTCTCCTGGAGACCCACCGCTGGCGACCCCCACTTTCCCCACCACCCCAGGAGCCTCAGAGGCCCCTTGGAGGGGTGAAGACCATGGACTCCTTGCCGGGTGACCCTCAATGGATCAGGGAGCAGAGGGCAAAGCCAGGACCCCAGTAGACGGAGAACTTGAACTTTTCCCCTGCCAAGGGATTGCAGGGACATCTCGGCTCTCCCTGCGGGGGCCCACAGCACCCTTGCCGTTAGCCCAGTAAGGGCTGGATTACAGGCCTGGGCTGTTCTGCCTCCCCTCCCCGAATCTCTCTCCCTTCCCTGGCAGCCCCGCAAGTCTGGCTCACCTGACAAGGGTTGCAAGCAGCCCAGCTCCTTTCTGTCTCTTGCCCCCTCTCTCTTGTCTTCAGGGAATTAAGAGGATTGCTCACCAAGGCCATAATGACCCCTTGCCTTCCCATGATTCTCTTCAAAGCTCTTGGAACACCCGTTTCCCATTTAATTTGTGAGGTAGGCAGGGTAGGGAATAGGGTCCCCATTTTACAAAGGACAGAACTGAGGGTTGCAATGGGGAAGTGACTTACTAAGTCACCCAGAAGGTCAACAGTCAACCCAGGACCAGGACCCAGCCTGGACTCCAGGCCCCCAGAAGGACTCCGGGCCCAGGCCCTTCCCCCCGCATCAAGATGCCAGTCACATGGGGACATCCCCTGTGCCCACGTCTCTGTGGAGAATGAGAACTGGAAGCCACTGCTACCATCTGCCCAACACCAGTAGTGCCAACGTGCCACACTGCCCAGTTGAGGCCCTTCCCACCCAGTGCTCCCGGCCCCCGCCCTGTGCTCTCCCTCCCCAGGGGACTCCCTCCCGATGAGGCCCCTTCCCCCTGGAAGCCAGGGCTGAGAAGGGGGAGCTCGGCCCTGAGGAAGGCAGGGCGGAAGGGGTCTGATCACTTCAGGGGCCACTCCGCACCTGTCCCTCACCACTTCTGTCTCAGCCACTTTCAGCCTTACACTCGTAGAAGGACCACAGCCCCTTATGTCCGTATAGCACTTTAAAGTTTACATGGTTCTTTGACCCGTAGGACCTCATTCAAGCCTCGCATCTGCTCCAAGAGGTGGGGAGCCTTCTCTCCATGTTGCCGATGAGGACACAGACGTGGCCCAAGGTCACAGGACTCTCTGAGACGCCATATTTCACCTGGTCTTCTACGCATTTTCTTTTTTGTTTCCTTATTTGCTCCCGTCATTTCCCACTATCCACAGAGTCTGTAAACACTGCTGTCAGAAAAGTCACGGTTCCGGGGGCGAGATCTGGCCTGGGGGTCAAGAAATGGGTGTCCATTCCTCTCTCATTAGTTAGGATCTACTAGATGCATTTTACCCCACACCTGCTTTTCCCGTGGCCACCCTCTAGTACGTCCCTCCACAGAGGCCGGGGCGCCCTCAGCCCCTCCAGCTTACCAGGGCAGGGAAAGCCCCAGCCCTCAGGCTTTTCCTCCAAGAACCCTCCAATCTCTCGACCAGCTACAGCAGGGTCTCCGGGCCCTCCACCCCCTGCAGCTAGACAGTGTGTGCTCTCATCCCCTCCTCACACTTCTGGACCTTTTTTTTCTTCCCCCATTGACCTTTGTGGTCTTCTGTGATTATTTATGCTGTCTCCCAAGGATAGAATTGAAATAAAATGTTTTCAACTTATCCCACCCGTGGGCGTGACACTCTCATTTAACCCCGGTGGCCGTGGCGCTTGGTCACTGTGGCATCCTGATGGTCAGCCTCCCAGCCGCGACTCTTGCCTTTCCAGGACAACAAACCATGTCTGTACCTATGGATACCACTAACCCTAGCCCTAGCCCTAACCCTAACCCTAATCCTAACACCACCGATATTTAGGGCCAGATAAGTCTTTGCTGTGGGGGCTGTCCTGTCACTGTTCAGCCCATCAGACGCCACAGCAACCCCTCCCCAGCTGTGACAAATAAAACTGTTTCCAGGTGTCACTCAGTATCCCCTAGGATATGAAAATCGCCCCCAGTTGGGGAACACTGTGCTTCAGTTATTCGATGAGCATCTGCTCTGTATCCAGCCCTGGCTTGGGGTCTGGGGGACACCGGTGTTTGACACTGGAATGACGCTTCCCAGTTTCCATCTTCGTGACTCTTCTGATCTTCACAGCAGCTCTACATGCTATGTTCTAATATTATTTCCATGTTCAAGAAGAGTAGTCAGCTCCAGACCAATGACATGCTCAAGGTCACTCAGCTGGCATGATGGGGAAGACACACAAGGACGTAGATTTTCTGGGCCTGGAGCTGGAGGACCACATGCTCCCAGTTCCACCCCCCATCCCCCCGCCCCCCCCCCCCCGCCAGACTCGGTGCTGGGCAGAGTCTGGTCTGACAGGGAGGGCTGGGGCCCATCATGAGGCAAGGGATGGCGGGCAGGGACTGGCCAGGCCACCAGGACACTCCCTCTCTCACCAAGACAAGGTCGTCATGGAGCAGAGTGGTCAGGCTGCATGTGGCAGGGTGGACACCACAGGAAACTCAGCAGAGCCAGAGGAAAGCAAGGACCGTCTTAGAAAAGAGGGCTGGAGAGGAAGTGGCAAAGGGTGGGCAGAAGAGCGTGGGGCAGGACACCGGAGACCAGAGGGGTGGTCCAGGCTCAGTTCTGCCTCTGACTGCTGTGTGACCTTGAGTAACTCGCTACTCCTCTCTGGCCCTCACTTTCTCCTCCTATAAAATGAAGGACTAAGACAATTTTAGGGTCCCTTCCTGGTCTAACACTTCAGTTTCCTTTAGGCCAGCAGTTGAGAGAATGGGATAAATCACCAAGAGCACCCAGTGTCCAATTCAAGTAGTGCAAACCAGAACATGTCAGAAGGGAAACGGCAGAACGGCAACTGGTGGGGTTTGGTTGCAGGAAAGGACTTTGGTCAAAGATGAGTTCGAACAAAGACACCTCTAGAGTTTTTGCTCTAGATCAATACACCAAGTCCTGGGCTTGAAAAAGAAATGTTAAGGTCCCGGAGAGTCCGGTTGTTGAGAGCTCCTGCTCCCAGCTGGGATGCTGAGAAAGATGCATTCTACCTTGACAGAGACATCCTCCTCGCTGGGTCCAGGGGAGCAGGTGAATGGACAAGGAGAACTGTCTCCTGTATGCCTCTGTCCCACTGAATCCCCAATTCTGAGCCCAGCTGGCTGGCTCTTTAATCACTACCAAAATCATAGCAAATTATCCAAGGTCAGGGTCAAATGTCATTTCCCCCAAGGAGCCCATTTCCCCAGCAGCATTGTTGAATAACCCATCAGTCCCTCGTTGGTTGTCTTTAGGTCCTTTAGTTCTCATATACTAGAAAACATTCCAAGCCTGGTCTGTGATGCTGATCCCTCTGCCAGCTACTACTGCCTAGCCTACCATGTTGCTTTGGTGACTGTAACAATGTAGGAAATCAAGCCCCTCTTATGGCTCTTTGAACCTGCTTCTATTGCCATGTTGCCCACCACATACTTGCTCCTTCTTTGCTCCAGGTGAGGACATCTTAGACTAAACTCCATATCCTTCTCTTTTATGGAAAGGTCCCACCTGGGCATGCCTACAATTCCTTGTCCTGCACCCCAGGTACGTGAGTTTTCAGCAGAGTCCCACCCATGCTGAGTAGTTGGATCTCCTCAGTAGTGGGCGCTGGGAACCCAGAAATGGGAAAGAACCAGGCCTGCTCTTGAGGGACTCAGCCAGGAGTCCATCTATGGGCATCTTGTCACCCCCTGGGACACAGAACCCCTGGAGGCTGGAATGAGCTTCCCCTTCTGTTGGGTTCAGTGTGGGGAAAGTGGTTGTTTGGGGATTTGTTGTCACCTGGGTTCTCTTCCAGCCAGATTCCTGAGATTCTGAGACGGGCTTGGGGCATTTTTAGACTCTCTCCTGGTGCTAAGCAAAATATCCCGAGTTGCCCGTGGACCATGTGGAATATTGCTGCTTCTTCATTCTGGGAAATGGCGTCATTGTGAAAATACCCCCACCACAAGGCCGCTGCTTCCCAGCCTTACTGTCTGGAAGGGCCACACGCACTCACAGGGGCTGCCCAGAGCAGGAGCAGACACTTACCCCGACCACAGGAAGCATTACCAGATTGCTTTCCTCCCCGGCAGGAGTGTGGAGCAGGGAGGGGAAGAGGGCCCTGTCTGGGATGCTGGCAGAAGCTTCGTGTTCTCTGTGCACATGTGTTTCTATTTGGAAACCACCTGCAGCCTGTCTTTCCTTGGGGTTTTAATTCGGTCACGAACACAAATGGGTCAGCCTTACTTGGCACAGGTGAGCAGGGCCAGGTCTGAGCAGTCCTAAGAAGCTCCTGGCTCTGAGCCCCTCCTTTACACCTGGCTGTCACACCGCCAGCTACTTGCCATTAGTAGATAGCCCCTTTGGGTTAAGCCCTGCCCTTGCCGGTACCCTCTTCATAGACCTACGGGTCCCTGGGTTTGGGATGCTAGCATGAGCAGGGTTAACACACCTCGTGAGGAAAACATGGGCCAGTGGAAAGGGGCAGGGCTCAAGTAGGAGGAGGGCAGTGGGAGCACCCTGGATTGAGATCTGGGATTTCAAGGTCACAGTGATGAAGGCAAGATTCAAAGACCAGGAAGAGTTTGCTGGGAGCCTGAATCCAGCCAGCAGGTGGCAGCTGATGGCCTTCCTATCAAGCCCATTTTTCCTGAACTGGGTCCCTTCTGCCACCTCCCACGCCACCCCAGAATTAATGATCCAATGGTAGGCACCAGGACTTCATGACAAAGCAGACACGTGGAAGAGCCAGAGTCTGAAATGCTCCAAGTACAGAGGAAGGGAAGCTCAAAAGGGCAGCCAGGCCCTCTCACTGCCCTGGCCCATTTGCCTCCAAGAAGCAGCCAGAGGAGGGCGCTCGCACCTCCTTCCTCCAAAGCCACCAGCCCTGAAGAGGTGGAAAGAGGCTGGATCTGGATTCTTGTCCTGGCCCAGCCCCTGACCTGTTCTATGACCTTGAGCAGCTCTCCCCCACTCTCCCCCTTCCCTTAGGGACAATGACAAGGAGGACCTGGAGAGCCTGCAATTCCAGGAGGCTTGGGCCTGAGGAGGGAACTGAAGGAAGATCTGGGGACAGGAAGCTTGGGGAAGAAGAAAAGGTGGGGTGGGAGGAGCGGGGGGTCCAGGCCAGACCTCTGCTGCCTGCTGGTGACCGCCCAGCCCAACCCTGGGGCTCACCAGTGCCGACCCTGCCAGTGTCCAGGAAGTTACTGATGAGAGTAACAGGCGCGGCCTGGGGCACAGGAAGAGAGGGTCACAGCCATACCACGGAAGCCCTAAATCCTTGCTCTGGGCGTCTGGGCCAAGGAAGGAATGGAAGCCGGAATGGACACGTTCTTCCAGCTGCTGTGAGGGGAAAGAATCAGAGGGCAGCCCTGAAGCAGGGAGCCTGGTGGGGGCTGGTGAGACGTTCCAGGGATTGGGGGGTAGGGGCACAGAGAGCAGTCAGGCAGCCTTCAGAGTGGACATCTGGGGTCAGGGGGGTGGGGCCGGGAAGAGGGGGATAAGGGCTAGGGAGGGGGACATGGTAGGAGACCCCCCTGGAGGGGAACCCGAGCTGGGGTGCCAACAGACAGGGTCGGCCCCAGAGGTGGGCACGGAGCTTCCTACCTCTGTTAAACCAGCGCCACCCAATAGGGGACTGAGAACAGCAGGACCGCTGCGCTCTGCTTAGCAAGCGTCCTTTGGATTAATTCTTTTTCAATACCTGCATTTTTCCATAATAAACAAAATTTTTTTAATAAGAGGAGGGTTGTTTGTTTGTTTGTTTTTTCAGGTTATTTTAAACACATGTAAAAGCTTGGGATTTGCCACCAACTGTTTGCCTTGGGATGAAACCTCCAGACTCTGAATGTTCAGTCTACCAGGTGTGGGTGCTGGGACTTCTCCCACTATATCACCACAGCCCCCGGGGCCCAGAAGAGATGGCCCCTGTGAGTCGCTGGACGGGGTGAGCAGACTGAGGTCCGGCCAGGTGTTACTTCAGACACTTGGTGAATAGGGTCCTTTCCAGGAGGTTCCCAGCTCCCTGCCCCAGAGATGCAAGTCTCACATGGATGCCTCCAGAAGCAAGGGCGGGACGGATTTTCCCTGGGCCCTGGCTCAGCCTTCCCTGGATCCTCTTGATGCTGACTGGGCCTTTCTTGATCCCTCGAGGCCCAGTGCCACCCACTGACCTCCTCCCACTTGACCCCAAGTGCCCCCAATCCCTAATCTTGCCTGTGGAGGAGCGGGCTGGGCTGGCTCTTGACCCAACTTCTGCTGCTGCAGCCTAAACCCCATGACCCAGCATTGAACCCTTTCCCTTCAAGTCAGAAGTCTTGGCTTTCAAGACTATTTATGGTCTCGGGATGCCTGGGTTGGCTCAGTTGGTTAAGCGGCTGCCTTCGGCTCAGGTCATGATCCCAGCATCCTGGGATCGAGTCCCACATCTGGCTCCTTGCTCGGCAGGGAGCCTGATTCTCCCTCGGCCTCTGCCTGCCACTCTGCCTGTGCTCGCTCTCTCTCTCTCCCTTTCTCTCTGACAAATAAATAAATTAAAAAAAAAAAAAAAAGACTATTTATGGTCTCGGTCATGAATTTTTGAAAATCTGTTTGGAAACCCCAAAGCCCAAACCCCAAAGGGCATATTGACTATCTGTTTATTTATGCATCCCGACTATCAGAATCCTGATCTTCCCTCAGGCAGTGAATGCCTCTCGCTGGGGCTGGGGGGAGGGGAGATCCATCGAGTAGAGGCCACTTCTCAGCCACCTGAGTAAGGCAAAGGGCCCGCATCGACCACTGAGCTAATGCAAGCAGGCTCATGAAGCGGCCCATAGGCCCTAACTGACCAATTACAACCAGGCACCGTTTCTAAGATTTCCAAAAAAGGGAAAATTCCATAGATCCCCATATTCCCTCACTCTGTGACTATAGCCCCTTGCCACCACCTCATCACAGTCTCCCCTCTGCTGTCATGCCCACTGCTCCCTTGCAGGGCATTCTACAAACTTCTCTTTTGTTCCGCCTTAGGTGAATTCACCGCCCCTACCACCAGCCCTCACCCAATTGGGATACCCCATATTTGGGACCCACCCCCCCCATCTGATCAGAGCGCCCTGCCCATCAGGGACTACAAAATCAACCACTGTTACTTCCAAAACCTACCCGCTCTACCCCGTACGATACACACGCACGTGCAAACACACACGTATATCACTGGATCATTCAAGTGGCTGGAAAGAAGATCGTACGGCCCTGGGAGAAATGTCATCAAGGACATGCAACTGGAGAACAGTGTTCTTTTACTAATTTTCCATCAACATCTGCTGGACAATGGCATTCCATTAGGTGCCCAGGATAGAACACAGAGATAGATACAAGTCATTGGCCTTGGGTTTATTGAGGGATGCAGACGTGCACACAAGGATTCACAATTCAGGGTAGTAAGGGGGATCTCAGAGCGGTATAGAGGAGCAATCAAAACCTAGAAGACAGACCATCGTGGTGATAGGTAATCTGAGTTTGATTTTTTTATTTATGGAGATATGATTTACCTGGAACATTGTCTAAGTTTAAAGTACACACACTGTCGCGTTAGCTAATACCTCCATCCCTTCACAGAACTGTCATTCTTTTTCGTGGTAAGAACATTTAAGACCTAATCTGTTAGCAGTTTTGAAGTATATAATATGGCATCATATTACAATATATTGTAATGCAATATTGTATACAATTACCCTGTATAATACTGGCCCTTAGATCCCCAGGACTTATCTACCAGCTGTAAGTTTCTTTTTTTTTTTTTTTTTTAAGATTTTATTTATTTGGGACGCCTGGGTGGCTCAGTTGGTTGGACGACTGCCTTCGGCTCAGGTCATGATCCCGGAGACCCGGGATCGAGTCCCGCATCAGGCTCCCAGCTCCACGGGGAGTCTGCTTCTCCCTCTGACCTTCTCCTCGCTCATGCTCTCTCACTGCCTCTCTCTCAAAT
>PISX010001725.1:147756-184300 GCA_004024625.1 Mellivora capensis | reverse complement strand
GATATTGGTCTGAAATTCTCCTTTTTGGTGTGGTCTTTGCCTGGTTTGGGGATCAGGGTAATGCTGGCTTCATAAAAAGAGTCTGGAAGTTTTCCTTCAGCTTCAATTTTTTGAAACAGCTTCAGGAGAATAGGTGTTATTTCTTCTTTGAAAGTTTGGTAGAATTCCCCAGGGAATCCATCAGGTCCTGGGCTCTTGGGAAATTATAATTTTACATTTTTTAAGTCTACTCTTTTTTTTTTTTTTTTTAGTCATCTCTAACACCCAATGTGGAGTGTGAACCTATGACCCCAAGATCAAGAGCTGCACATTCTTCCAACTGAGCCAGCCCTGTAATTTTACATTTAATTGTGAGACTATTTCATTAATATCCCTTCCTCTACTAGAGTGTAAGCTCCGTGGAAGCAGGAACCATGTCGCCTTTACAGTGCATGGCATAGGAGTACCTGGGTGGCTCAGTGGGTTAAGCATCTGCCTTTATCTCGGGTCATGATTCCAGGGTCCTGGGATTGAGTCCCATATCAATCTCCTTGCTCAGCTGGGAGTCTGCTTTTCCCTCTCCCTGCAGCTCCCCCTACTTGTGCTCTCTCTCTCTCTCTGACAAATAAATACATAAAATCTTAAAAACAGAAGAAAAAAAAAGAATTACAGTGTGTGGCATAGAACAGTTACTCAGTATGTATTTACTATATGTATAAATATCTGTGACTGAAGAAGGAAAAGAAAATTTAAGAGAACTTCCCCTAATCTAAGTAAAAATCTTTCTCATTGTATAGTTCTCATTTAAATGAAGGCTTATTGGGCACCTGGGTGGCTCAGTGGGTTAAGCCTCTGCCTTCAGCTCAGGTCATGATCTCAGGGTCCTGAGATCGAGCCCCGCATCGGGCTCTCTGCTTGGCAGGGAGCCTGCTTCCCCCTTTCTCTCTGCCTGCCTCTCTGCCTACTTGTGATCTCTCTCTCTCTGTCAAATAAATAAATAAAATCTTAAGAAAAATAAATAAATGAAGGCTTATTCTGGGACTTAGAGTTGTTCTCGGGGTATTTTTCTTTTTAAAGAAAACAATACATATCTAACATTACAAAAGAAAAACAGAAACTTGTTTTGGGCATTAAAAGTTCCAAACTGGTATTTAAAGTAATTCTTTTAAGTTTATTTTAAGTAATCTCTGCACCCAATGTGGCACTCCAGCTCACGACCCTGAGATCAAGAGTTGCATGCTCTTCTGACTAAGCCAGCCAGGCACCATCCCAAGTTGTTATTTTTAAAGCAAAATCTCAACATCAAGTTTTTAGACTGTTTAAAAAAGTTAAAGTGAAATTGGAGGGGTAGTGCTAACAAAAGTAGAGCTATGTAAACAATGTGCCTTCTAATTGATACAGTAGAAAGTATATAGAATCAGCCGTGATGTATTCTTGCTAAAAACTGAACTGGAATCTGACCTCACCTCTAAATTTAGTTAACAATGTGTAGGAATACAGGAGATATGGAAATATGTTAGAAGATGCCACAAGAATTAGCAAATTCTTCTACAGCATAAATGGCCTGATTTGTTCAACAAAAAGGGGCAAGGATTAAAAAAATGTAAGTGGGGGCACCTGGGTGGCTCCAGTCCTTCAGTGGCTGCCTTCAGCTCAGGTAATGATCCTAGGATTCTGGGATCAAGCCCCACAGGGGCTTGCTCAGCAGGAAGCCTGTTTCTCCCTCTCCCATCCCCTGTGCTTGTATTCCCTCTCTCTCGATGTCAAATAAATAAATGAAATCTTTAAAAAAATAAAATAAATTCTAAAAAGGTAAGTGGAGATTCAATTCTTATTGACATCTAGTCAAAATGGAAGTTCTCTTCTGTCAAAAATATATTCAATAACACATGTATACAATTATAATGCACAGTACCTTTGTTGTTGTTGTTGTGGAAAGAGCACAAAATAGAATTAATCAATCAACACTCCTATTTGGAGAAATACTGCAATGAAAGCATCTGTGTGTGAATTTACTTGTTTTGTTTGCATCCTAACTACCCACAATAAAAAGCAAAATGCAATCAACCATGCTAGAGAAAAGACTAAATTAGTTTTTACACTCTACAGAAAATTATCTTAGAAAATTGTCATATGAAGAAGTGATCTAAGACAATGAAGATAAAAAATGTGGAATAAAAAGTACTACAGAAGTGCATTAGGCAGTTAATTAATAAAAATGTTTTGTTATTATTTTGGAATATGTATTTGTTGGCTTTTAAAATGTGTAAATTGGTGGAGCCCTTTTCTCATTCAAAATACTTACTTACATTGCTAAAAAAAAATATGAGGGAAAGGAATTTACAGATTAAAACAGAATTTAATGTATGGTCCTCATTTGGATTCTGGTTCAAATGAACCAACTGTAAAGCACCTCGGTGGCTCAGCTGATTGTGTCCGCCTTCAGCTCAGGTCACGATCCCAGGGTTCCCTGATCCCTCTCTCTCTGCCCCTGCCCCTGCTTGTGCACTCTCTCTTGCCCATTCACTCTCTCAAAAAAATAAAGTCTTCAAAAAAAACCCAAATGAACCAACTGCAATAAAACACTTGTGGGACAATTAGGAAAATCTGAATAATTACTAGTTATTTGATGATACTAAGAAAATATTGTTGACATTTTCAGATATGATGATGATATGGTAGCTATCCTTATGTCAGAGAAATATAATGAAGTATTTTTTGAAAAATGATATGATAATTTGCCTAAGACAATCCTGTATTTGTGTGTTATATGCAAGTAAATGGGTAAGGGTAAAGATGAGATAAGATTGGTCATGTGATAACTGATTAAGATGGGATTCATTATTCTTCTATCATAAAAGTTTTAAATTTTCACAATAAAATATCAATAATACAAAATGGAAGCTTAAGGTTATTTATTACATCTTACGGTTATTTATTGGATGATAGGAATTAAATAGATTTAGGGATTTCTCTAAGAAAAGCCTTCAAAAACAAGCTCTCTTTTCAGAGCTTTTAACAGGGATAGATAATAGCAGAGGACCCCATAAGGAACAAACTTAACAAGCTAGATTTGTGAGTTTCGTTGTTTGTATGTGTGTGAGAAATATCTGGTCATTCTTTCCACTACTACATTATTAAATAAAAATCCTGCAGCTTTCATAGGCTCTCTGAGTCTTTATTACAAAAGGCAAACAGAAGGTAGAGGAAAATGAGAGCCAACTAGATGAAGAAAGATAGGAAAAATGAGAACTGCTGTTGATTGTATGAAAAAGTGGTTTCTAAAAACAAAGACACAAGCAGAAAAAAATAACAAACCATTTACTATATAAGCTATAATGTCTACCACAACAACCTAAGTGAAAACAGATTGCTCAGATGGAAAGACCCACCTAATTTTGCTCCTGAAAGTGTTCTGTTTTAAGTCTATCTTTTCTGACAATAAAACCCACAAAGAAGAAAGAGAGGGAAATAAATTATTATTCTATTATAAGAGAAACACAGAAACAATGAGTCATGAATAACACAAATGAAATAAGAGACAATTCTCTTGGTCATGGCCTGAAGGTTGTATGGGGAACAGAGCCACTGCTGATTAAGGTGCAGTGAAAAGCTGCTCAATTCAATTACTTGGGAGTTATAAATATTTCAAAATAAATTTGAGTGGTGATGTTTTTGTAAAGGATTGAACAGATTTACCATATCACTTTTCAAAGGCATTTACAGAATAAAGATAAATATATAAACATATTATTTTAATGTTCAAATAAAGGCATGAAATACAAAACAGAAAGTGATACGTTAAGGGTTATGCAAAGGAATGGATGTTGGGGGTTTTTTTGTTTGTTTTGCTTTGGGTTTTTTGTTTGTTTGTTTGGTTGGTTTTGGTTTTTTTTTGCTTTTAAAACCAAAAAGTGGAATGGTGAAGATATATACATAATAAATATATTTGAGCAGGGTAGGTTCTAAGAGCTGTGGCTATCCAACAGCATAGAACAGTTAAGTATTTACCTTTACCATAATTTTCCTTTTCACTCCATTTCTAATGAAGTTAAACATTTGTAGGCCTCATTTAGGTGCTTCCCAGTTTCACTAAAGGACTTTTAAGGTATTGTTCAGAAGCCCTGGTCAGAGCGCTTAGCTTTGCATCACTCATAAACCTTTATCTTCTTTATTAAAGAAAACTCAAAGAGGTTTGATTTATATCTCAATTAAATACAAAATTATGTTTAAGTGGAGATGGGGTTAACAAAATTCCTTTGTCTTATTTTTTATTCCTACTCTAGACTCACTGAAAATGCTGAAGAAGTGCCTGGATGGCTCAGTCAGTTAGGTATCTGACTCTTGATTGCAGCTCAGGTGATGATCTCAGGGTTGTGAGATTTAGCCCTATGTTGGGCTCCATGCTGACCACGGATCCTGCTTGAGGATTCTCTCTCTGCCTCTTACTATGCCTCTCTGCACCCACATGCTCTTTCTCTCTTGCTCTCTCTTTAGGAAAGAAAGAAAAGAAAAGAAACTATTAACTATGCTGTATCTATAAAATCAATACAACAGAACAGAACAGAACTTTTGGAAATGCTTTCAGCATAAATGAATGAAAGTGTTATGAGTCAATACTAATTATCCAGAAAATTATTTAATTAGTCACGTCCATTTGGAAAGCACTTTAAATTTCCATCATACAGTAAGAGTTTCCTAGCTTAAGAGGTGATACTGTATCATAACACTAAAAGTACCATAAATTTTCTAGAGGAAAGTGTTCCAAGAATTATGAATATGGTCTCTACCCACCTCTATTTCCCCAAGTTAATGGCAATATGCTCAACTTTCGGATTTCTCCTCTCACTGCAACGGTCTGAAAAATAATCCAATACCTAAGATTTATGTACTTATTTGCATATGAATATTTCAATTTAAAAAGATTTTTTAATGCATGCAGCCAAGGTTTAAAAAAATCATCCACACATAATTCAATTCAAAGATTTTGTTAGGAAAATACAATTTTCTCTTGTATTCACCATTCTGTTAGAGAATGTTTGCTTTTATTATCAGTGATTTTCAGGCTTTCAAATGAAGAGAATAACTATGAGGATGTAACTTTTAGACAGGGGAGATGTATGAACTCATTAAGTCCTTCAGTAAATAAATCTTGACTTGCTGATTCATGAACAAGAGGCTTTTCCATCTTTCTGCATTGCCAGAATGATTATAAAAAAATAATTAATAATAAAAACTGTGATGATCCAACCAATATATTTCAAAAGCAACCTATTACATACATCACAGTGAAATGAGTTAGGTTTTTTCCCACATGATTAGAATAAAGAGATTTAGCAGTATCTAATGTCTGCTCTTTCAAATATTTTCTGTATTGAACCTGTCACAACTATACAGAGATATGAGTGTTTACTAGAGAACAGTTTCATGAACTCTTGAACTTAGTTTTGTTTACTACTGTGTTTTCAAGACCAAAAATAGTGCTTGGCACACAGAGTATACTCATTTAAATATATAAAGAAAAATGAATGTTTACTGTGGCAATGTTTATTACAGTGAATATTTGGAAACAATCTCAATAAATTATGATTTATTGATACAATGAAATACTATATAGCTATTAAAAAGAATGAGGTTGATCCACATACATATCTGTGAAAAAAATATATCTTGGAGATCTTAGGTGCAAAAATTAGGTTACACACACACACAAAAGTTAAGTTACAAAATTAAATGTAGTATGATTTTAAATTTGTGTTAAAATACATAGCATGATTATATATTTGCACTTAAAATACATTCATGTTTTATACAAAAGTCTGGAAGAATATATATCAAACTGTTAATGGTTTTATCTCTAAGTGGGGGATCACTTTCACTATTTACTCTGTAACAGTTCTGTACTGCCCATTTACTTAAAAATATCGCACATCACTCTAATAAGAAAAGATTTCTAAAAATTAAAAAAATGTAAATGCATAAAGAACAAAGTTCTGGGAGGATACAATAAAAATACAATAGTTATCTTTGGGTACTGGGATGATTGGTATTTTTCCTCTTTAAGCATTTAGTTAAAAAATAATGCCACACTGAGTAGTTTTCTTTTCCCTTTACACATTTCCGTATTGTTCATATTGTATGCATCACTGAATATGAATTATTTTTGTAGTTAGGGGAAAAAAACAAAAAAATTTTAAACCTCAATATAATGAACCACAATTACACGGTTTTACCATTGAACTAAAGTTCATAGAGTTTAGATAACATGTACAAGATCACACAGCTAGAAAGATATATCTAAGGTACTCCTTCAAGAGTAATGATTCACAACAAAGATATAACAATTATGAATCTCTATGCACCAAACAGGCATAGCAGTTATTAATCATAAAGTAGAAACAGTAAGAGATATACAATAAAACACACAGACACACACCAGTAACAAGAGACTTTCACTGCTTAGAACACCAGAGATAAAGTAGACAAATGAGGAAAAGGCTACTTAATCTAGTTAGTAAACTAGAACATCTATGCATATAGGTATAAGTATGTTCTGTACCCTGAAAATTAAAAACAAAATAACCTCACCAAATGCCCAGGTAACATTTATGAAATTTCCTTGTGACATTAAGTCACAAGGAAAAACCTCAATAAATTCTAAGAAGTAGCAAAAATAAAGAGGATATTCTTTAATCATAGTGTAATAAAACTAGAAATTTGTAACAAACTCAGAAAATAAACTCCTATCTGGAAATTTTAAAACTCTGTTAAACAATTCTTGGTCGAAAAAGAAATAAGGATTGTTTCAATTTCCCTGTTAAGGCTTTGGTCTTACCTTAGATTGGATGGGCGATCTCTCTAACAGTTAAATGTTTCTATTATTTGAGAAATATTAAATTTCTATTTTTCAGAAATTGAATAAAAAATCTCTATAAGAGTTAAAAGTTTCTATTATTTGAGAAATAATAATATTAATATTAAACTGCATATAGTTTATGGCAGGTGTTCTCAGAGTAATAGATCTGGGTTTCCTACTGTTTCATGAGAAATCCCTGGTGAATTATGAGCTCTAACAGTTAAAAAGTGGCATTATTTTTAACCAAACTATTCTCTTGTGCCAAGAAACAGATACTACATCATAGGTGTGGCATCGAAGCCAACATTTCCAGTCATGAGGAGCTGTGATCAAATTGGGCGATGAATAAGTAAGTATGCTTATGTATTACTTTGTGTTAAAGAAAAATTTGGCCCAACTTCCTAGCATGTATTTTTCTCAGAATTATGGCAGACAGAACTTTAATATTATAATAGATTTAATGCTGAAATAGATATACTTAGTACACAGTCTAATAAAAAAAAATGTACGTAAGCTTCAAACATAAAACATGGGATTTCAGAGAAACTTCACATTTGCCAAGGACATCCCTAGGATCCTGAGGGGATATACTTCTCACTCTCTATAGTTAGAGAATAGCTTGAAAATTACCTAGTATAGTGAATTTTTTTTAAAGATTTTATTTATTTATTTGAGAGAGAGACAGAGAGAGCATGAGAGGAGAGAAGGTCAGAGGGAGCAGACTCCCCATGGAGCAGGGAGCCTGATGCAGGACTTGATCCCAGGACTCTGGGATCATGACCTGAGCCGAAGGCAGTCGCTTAACCAACTGAGCCACCCAGGTGCCCCGATATAGTGTATTTTTTTGTTATGATGCCAGGTGAGATCCAGCAAAGTAGACGATGGGGTAGCTTTTGTGGATAAACAAAGTATTCATAAAATTAAAGTTTTTTTAAAAAGGAAAAAAACTGTCACAGCACAAGTGTAGGTGACCAAAAATACCATATGATGCCTCATTTGTTTGGCATGGTCAGAAAATGGAGTGTTTCACATAAGTGAGTTTTCCATGAAACTAAAGCCTATCCCTTTAAGCATAAAATATTTTCAAGTTTTAAATTTATCTCCTTGGAAGAATTTCCAAAGTATTTTTACTTTAACTTTTTATTGTGGAAAATTTTAAGTATATACAAATATATTCTACAATGAATTCCCCATGTACCCATCACCCAGAGTCAACAATTACTGACTTAGTTGATCTTATTTCATCTCTTCTACACTTGGACTGAAAGGGACAGAAGCACAACAAAATAAAAGGAGGCTTGGCCTTGGGCTTTCCAAACCTCTAGGAAAGGTTACTCACCTGCAGAAACAGGCTACTTTTATGAGAAAGCAAGGATGATTCAGCAGAATCAAGAACAAGAGGGCAGAGCCAAGAATCTACCAAAAAGCCCCATAGAAAGACTGAGCCCTTCCTAATCCAGGAACTGGCAATATGTGTTACCAGTCAGTAACTGCTGTGTATCTCGTGTTTTTCCCCTTTTTCAATGGGAAGATGTAGCATGGTTATCCTAGGTCTGTCCTACCATTATATGTTCCATTTATGTAGGGCAGATAACTTATTTCTTTAGTCACTGGTCTTCAAATCAAGAGGAATGGTTCTATATGCAAAGAACTGGCACTTGTGGAGCCTCATTCATACCTGGACTTGGTATAGATAATGAGCCTGGACTTGGAGCTGATGCTGTACTGGAATGTGAATTGAGGATCTTGGTAGAGGAGTTGAATGTATTTTGCATGTGAGAGGGATATGAATTCTTATAGCCAGAGGGCAGACTGACAAATTGTGTCTAGTGAGGAAGGCTACCACAATATTATCCCATCCCACACATTTTTCTCACAACATGATGATGCCAATACATTCTTCCAATCAAGAGGAGGGTCTATGATTCTTCAAATCTGGATAGGACTGAATAAGGAAGTTATGATACATGACTTCTGAAACTAAGTCATAAAACACAACTTCTACCTGGTTCTTTGGATATGCATTCTTGGAGCCCAGCCACCCTGTGATTAGAAAATCTAAGTTACATAAAGTGGCAGTATACAGACATTCCTTACTAACAGCCAGCCTCAGCCAGACATGAGTGAGGAAGACCCAGCCATCATCTAACTGCAACCATTTAATATACTCCAAGCAAGAACTCTCTCTTTTTTTAATTAACATAAAATGTATTATTTGCCCCAGGGGTACAGGTCTGTGAATCATCAGGCTTACACATTTCACAGCACTCACTATAGCACATACCCTCCCCAATGTCCATAACCCAGCCACCCTATCCCTACCCTCCACCCCCCCAGTAATCCTCTTTGTTTCCTGAGATTAAGAGTCTCTTATGGTTTGTCTCCCTTCCAATCCCATCTTGTTTCATATTTTCCTTCCTTACCCCCTACAACCCCACTCCCTGTCTTTCAAATTCCTCAAGTCAGAGAGATCATTTGATAATTGTCTTTCTCTGACTGACTTATTTTGCTCAGCATAATGCCCTTTAGTTTCATCCACGTCACTGCAAATGGCAAGATTTCATTTCTTTTGATGGGTGCATAGTATTCCAGTGTGTGTGTGTGTGTGTGTGTGTGTGTGTGTGTGTGTGCACGCGCGCGCATACACACACACACACACCAGATCTTCTTTATCCATTCATCTGTTGATGGACATCTAGATTCTTTCCATAGTTTGACTATTGTGGACATTGCTGCTATAAACATTTGGGTGCATGTGCCCCTTCGGATCACTACGTTTGTATCTTTAGGGTAAATACACAGTAGTGCAATTGCTGGGACATAAGGTAGCTCTATTTGCAACGTTCGGAGGAACCTCCATACTGTTTTCCAGAGTGGCTGCACCAGCATGCACTCCCACCAACAGTGTAGGAGGGTTCTCCTTTCTCTGCATCCTTGCCAACATCTGTCATTTCCTGACTTATTAATTTTAGCCATTCTGACTGGTGTGAGGTGGTACCTCATTGTGGGTTTTTTTTTTAATGTTTTTAATTTTTTTTTAAATTTATTTATTTGTCAGAGAGAGAGGGAGAGAGAGCGAGCGAGCACAGGCAGACAGAGTGGCAGGCAGAGGCAGAGGGAGAAGCAGGCTCCCTGCCGAGCAAGGAGCCCGATGTGGGACTCGATCCCAGGACGCTGGGATCATGACCCGAGCCGAAGGCAGCCGCTTAACCAACTGAGCCACCCAGGCGTCCCCTCATTGTGGTTTTGATTTGTATTTCCCTGATGCCAAGTGATGTGGAGCACTTTTTCATGTGTCTGTTGGCCATCTGGGTGTCTTCTTTGCAGAAATGCCTGTTATGTCTTCTGTCCATTTCTTTTTTTTTTTTTAAGATTTTATTTATTTATTTGACAGAGATCACAAGTGGGCAGAGAGTCAGGCAAAGAAAGAGGAGGAGGCAGGCTCCCTGCTGAGCAGAAAGCCCAATGCAGGGCTCGATCCCAGAACCCTGGGATCATTACCCGAGCCGAAGGCAGTGGCTTTAACCCACTGAGCCATCCAGGTGCCCCCTTCTGTCCATTTCTTGATTGGATTATTTGTTCTTTGGATGTTGAGTTTGATAAGTTCTTTATAGATTTTGGATACTAGCCCTTTATCTGATGTGTCATTTGTGAATATCTTCTCCCATTTTGTCAGTTGTCTTTTGGTTTTGTTAATTGTTTCCTTTGCTGTGCAAAAGCTTTTTATCTTGATGAAGTCCCAGTAGTTCATTTTTGCCCTTCTAAGCAAGATCTTGTTGAGCCCAAACAACCCACAAAATTATGATAAATAATAATACAATGACAGTTAATTCATAAATTTTAAGGGTGATCTATTACAAAGCTATTGATAATAAGACGCCAGTATATTCCTCTTTAATAAATTAAACTCGTATGTCCACAAAGGTATTTAGAGAACTGTTTGCCTATATATTAAGTGGTCTCAGACTCCTGAACTTCTACAAAATTTTCCGATAGCATAGACAGATAGGGTTATGAGTTCCCAGAAAAAAAAAAAAAAGGTGAGACATAGCCTTCTTGACATAAGAGAAATCATTTTAGGCCCCCCAGTCATTTTGTGATCTATGCCTGAGTGGCATATGACTTATCCAAGCACATTCCTTGTAAAACTTCCTGGGATACATTAAAATTGCAGAAAATAGACCTCAGTAGTTAATGATTTTAAAGAAATGAAAGAATGCAAAACCAAATAGCCACTACCAGGCCAAGAGGTAACCTAACCATATCAGAGACAATAAATCAGTGGTAAAATTCCCAAAGCTGTTTCAAAAGTAAAGACTGACCTAACACACATTCTTGAATTCTTTTGGCAGGACTTAAACCCCTCTGTGCACTCAAACACTGGACTAACTGGAGACAGAGAACTGATGATGCCAATCCTTACCCGCCCTTGCAACTTCAAAGAACTAGGATCTAGACTCCTGTCAACATAGGATGACTTCTGCCACAATTCCGCACTGAACTCTCCTTTGCCAAGACCCACCATAAGTATGCAAGCACACTCAGCTTAAAACTTCACCAGTTTAGATCATTGGGGGAAAGAGCAGGCCCTGCTTTAGGAAGTATCCCGTGTTATCTCTACTTATTGCAAGTAAAACCCTCCCTTTTTCCACTCTGGCTTGTTTGTGTCTTCTGGCTCCATAACCACCAAGAGGAAAATCCAGTTTTCAGACTACCATAGTTTTTCCTTTTGCTAGTTGCTCCCTTTTTGAGTGGTTTCAACATCTGACTTCCTATCTGTTGCTTCCCTTTGCCCTAGTGAAGGTCTGAGGCAGGCTCTGCCTCACCTCTGTGATGATTCTTATTTCTAAATTCCTAGCTATACAGCTGCCCCTTCAACAATGCAGGGGTTAGGGGTGCCAATCTCCCTTACAGTAGGAAATCCCTGTATAATTTTGACTACCCCAAAACTTTACTAATAGCCTGCTGATGACTGGAAACCTTACTAATAACATAAACAGTCGATTAACATATTTTGGAAGTTACATGTGTTACACGCTGTATTCTGAAAATAAAACTAAAGAAAAGATGTTTTGAAGAAAATTATAAGGAAGAAAAAATACATTCACAGTACTGTATTGTGAAAAAAAAAGTTCACATACAAAGTGTACCTGAGTGGTTCAAACCCATGCTGCTCAAGGATCAACTGTATTACTGCAGTAAACCTTGGAAAGGGGCATAATAATCAGTGCCCCCAACATCTACTGGGCACTAGCCATGTAACACATTACACCTCACAAGCACTGATGTCATTTAATCTTCAAAAGAAAGAAACTCCTGAGGAGATATTGTCATTAGTCTCATAATCACATAGAGATATGGAGTGACTTTATCCAAGGTCACACAGCTAGGAAGTGGCAGAGCCAGGATTCAAACTTGACTTCAAAGGCCCCACTCTCTATTACACATTCAGCTCCTTTTGATAAAGGGAACTGAAGCACCATTCTCTTCTGGATAGAGTTAATTTAAAAATGTTTATTGCTTTTTGGCATTTAAAAAGAATTTCCCACGAAAAAGAGAACATGTTCAGGAGAAAAATTGAACTTATATAATTTCATATTCTTTTTTTTTTTTTAAAGATTTTATTTATTTATTTGAGAGAGAGGCAGTGAGAGAGCATGAGCGAGGAGAAGGTCAGAGGGAGAAGCAGACTCCCCGTGGAGCTGGGAGCCCGATGCGGGACTCGATCCCAGAACTCCGGGATCATGACCTGAGCCCAAGGCAGTCGTCCAACCAACTGAGCCACCCAGGCGTCCCTATAATTTCATATTCTTACATAAATGTGCAACTACAACTAATATACCTGCACTCAAATAGCAATTACTCAGATTTGCTGGATTTAGTGATTCATGGCATTTTAATAATTACAGGAAAGCATAGTGACTGAAAGGCTTCCTGATAAAAATAAAAATAAATTATCCTATAATTAAATATGCAATATAATTAAAGCAGAAACTTCTAAGAATGAGGAAGGCAGAAAAACTATAGCTTTTTCAGCACTATTTTTATTTTTTTAATTTTTTATTTTTTTATTAACATATAATGTATTATTAGCCCCAGGGGTACAGGTCTGTGAATCGCTAGGTTTATTCAGCATTGTTTTTATTTTTTAATTTTTTAAAGATTTTATTTATTTATTTGAGAGAGAGAGTATGAGAGGGGAGAAGGTCAGAGGGAGAAGCAGACTCCCCGAAGAGTGGGAGCCCCATGTGGGACTCGATCCCAGGACTCCAGGATCTCGACCTGAGCCGAAGGCAGTGGCCTAACCAACTGAGCCACCCAGGCGCCCCTCAGCATTGTTTTTAAAAAGAAAAACAAGGAGCACCTGGGTGGCTCAGTGGGTTAAAGCCTCTGCCTTCGGCTCAGGTCATGATCCCAGCCAGGGTCCTGAGATAGAGCCCCACATCAGGCTCTGTGCTCAGCGGGGAGCCTGCTTCCCCTTCTCTCTCTGCCTCTCTGCTTACTTGTGATCTCTTTTTGTCAGATAAATAAATAAAATCTTTTAAATAAATAAATAAATAATAAAAATAAAAACAATCTCTAAAAAGAAGCCATCCAAGGACTAGTATAACTCTGACATCCTTCTCCTAGACTAGGGGTATAGATAGAGATGGTAAAGAGAGTAATAAAACAGAAAGGAGTGAAAATAATAAATACTAATGATTATGGTTTGCAGCCCATACATGACATTAAGTTAAAAATCCTCTTTTGTCCATTTTGTAATAAGCTACATTAAGAGATGGTCAGCCAGCACTGAACTTTATAGACTTAAATTCGATTTTAAAACATTATAGTCATTTTGTAATATAAAAGAACTCAAAAGACGTAAGACCCATCACTAATTTGAAACCATTAGGAATAAGGTAGGGCAACAAAGACAAAATGTGCTACCACTTCTTACCTCTCAACAACGAGGAGATCGTTTCATGTAAAATCTTAATATATGCTTGCAACTCTCCCTTGAACCGGCATAGACGGTCAAGTCTACATATCATAGGAACACTATCCTTCAGGGAAGAATCAATCACTCTCAAGAATATTCACTAAGTATATACCAATACAGCAAGGCTTTCAAGATTTTGAAATGCTTCCAAAATAACTATCTTCGTCAGACCACAATGTATTTCTTTGTTTCTTATTTCTCTATAATCAAAATGAAAAGCACTACTATAATTTAAAATATATACTGGATTTGAGATCCTAGGAGATTGCATTTCTTTTTTTTTTTTAAGATTTTTTAAAAAATTTATTTATTTGACAGACAGAGATCACAGAGAAGCAGGCAGAGAGAGAGGAGGAAGCAGGCTCCCTGCTGAGCAGACAGCCCGATGCGGGGCTCAATCCCAAGACCCTGGGATCATGACCTGAGCCAAAGGCAGAGGCTCTAACCCACTGAGCCACCCAGGCACCCCAGGAGACTGCATTTCAATTGAAGTGCTGTTATTCATAAAAGTGCTTCTGCAATCAGAGCTCTCTGAGCATAGTGGCATATAGCACACCTAGTAGCTTTATTATGTAGCCACAGCTTTCCCTAGATAGAAAACTATAAATAAATAAACAAACATCAGGGAATCCCAGGAATGTCCAGGGTTATTTCATCAAGCAAAAAGAGATTCAACCCAACAGGAGATGTATATTTCAACTCCATGCTTACTATACCTTCATCTCCATTCTTCTCCAAAATAATAGAACTCAAAAACCGAAACACATCAGAATGATCTTGCAGAATTTTCTTTCTAATATCGCAATTTCTAAAAGGAGTACATGATTCATCTCAGTTTTTCATTAAGTTAACAATCTTCACGTTTGTTGAGGCTTCTGGGGTATATAATACATAAACTTCCCGTGTAGCTTGCCCACTTCCTTAACTAGGGGTGGAAGAATGAGGATAAGAAACCACTATAAACTATAGTATATATAGACTATATAGACTATAAAAAGTCTAGAATAGGCCTAAAAGTTATTTCTCTTCCCTTTCTATAGAAAAAGCCAGCATTCACTTAATACAGATTAAGGGAATGTCTCCTCTGCTCCACGTTCTTTGCTGAATTTTGCAACATGAAAGACATACTAGAACTAAACCAACATACTTGCTAGTATCAGGACTGCAATGCTGCAGGGTTAAGAAAGACTCAGTTCAGGGACGCCTGGGTGGCTCAGTTGGTTGGACGACTGCCTTTGGCTCAGGTCATGATCCCGGAGTTCCGGGATCGAGTCCCGCATCAGGCTCCCAGCTCCACAGGGAGTCTGCTTCTTCCTCTGACTTTCTCCTCGCTCATGTTCTCTCTCACTGCGTCTCTCTCAAATAAATAAATAAATAAATCTTAAAAAAAAAAAAAAAAAAAGAAAGACTCAGTTCAGAATTCTGAAGTATATGTCTATAGTTTAAGTGGCCTATGACAATGCATGGCACAGAACAGGTTCTCACAAAGTCTCCTGAATCGAACCACTGACCAAACCAGAACCAAAGCTAGTAAATATATCAGAAACATGTAACCAGAAACAACTGGTGGGCCATGTATTAAGAATAGGAACAGACAGTTTTTGAGGATCTCTGATCATGCTAGGCATTTTTCCAATTTCTTTGCTAGTGCTCCACAGTTTATTGTGTGATTTAGGTGGCTTGATGAAGTCCGAAATGCCTTTAAATGAGGACAACTACTTTTGTACTATGATTAGAAATATGAACCTAATTTCAGAAGCCTAGAAGTATTACAAGGATTAATGTACTAAGAGTCTTTTTCTTGGGTACAAACTTGATAGGAGAAATACAAGGGAACAGAATTCAACAAGGGTTAATGGAAACAGAATGGGAAAGCTAGAAATCCTGGAGATAAACTTCACCAATCTTACTTTTGAGGGAAGGGATCAGAGGAAGATCTAATTCTGCGTGTCAAATATGATTTAATCTTACTTCATCTGAATGCAGAATGAAAACGAACATTTCTCCCATAAAACAAAATCAGAGAGAAAGCTCAAAACAAGATGATTAGACTATAAAATGACATAAAGCTAGCATTATAAATTCTTATAAGCTCCTATACTTAACTTGACATGAAGCTAAAGCTAATGTGGTTCTAAACACATCAGAAAAGCTACAGACATTTGATAAAGGCTGTATTATAGCTAATATGCAATAGTAATCACTCAAAATGCACCCATTTGATTCTATTAGATATTAACTGGTACTCATCCTCCCAATAACAAATCTTGAATTACATAATATTATTTAAATCTAAAACATCTTACCACCTATTGTGCTAAGAATACCCTCTTAGGTACCTTAACCATTTCTAAATTTTCCAGCCATTCAATCCCATTTTTAGAACTCATCACCTCACCCAATTATCAATTTGTTCATTTGACAGTAGTAGGTTCTGAGGTCCCTAGACTGTACCTGAGCACAGGTGAACTCAGAGACAGTCAATGGGAGAACCCAAAGAAAAGAAGTTACAAGCCTGTTCTCTAATTTTTACTCATCTAATACCTCAAACTCAACCCTTACAAGACTCAAGAAGTAGACACAGTAATCATTTTAGACAGGTACAAATGAACCAGTTACAGGATTCAAGGACTCTAAGCACAGTCTTATTTTTTTTTCACTTAGGGAAGATAACAAGACATAGGAGAGTCAGGAAAATAGCAAAACTGACTCTAAGATATGACACCCATTCTAGACTGTCATTAGAGGAAGGGATTCAGACATACCCAACCCCTACCTACTATCCTTAGACCCTACTTAGCAAATATGAGGTTTATTTCAACAAACCACCATGTCCATGGCAGGAGCTGTTAAAATAGGGGATGCTGTAGACTAGTAAGCAAGCACATTATCATGAATCCATAACTCATGATGTGTTACTAGGTGACAAGGCAAAATATAAAATACATCTTCCTTACCCATCCCTTAGCAATGTGGGTGTGGTGTAAAATTTCCACATAGAATGTGCCAGCTGAACCTTACTCATTACTAGTTTGCATGTGCAACTATTTATACAGACTACTACCTGTGTTTCCCCTAAAATCTTATCATTTCAGTATTACATTAGTAATTGAGTTTTTTTAACTAGCTCAAGTCATACACCCAAAGTCAACAACTACTTGTTTGGGTAATGGCTAGATACTTATTGAATGAAGGGGACAGAATTCCCTCCACAGACTGGAATACAGAATAGAATCCATATCATTTTCCTCAAGTAAAAGGTATCCACTCAGAGCCTATTATGTATAAAGCAACAATGAGGTTCTGTGAAGAAAATAAAGAATAAGACAAGGTATGTGGGGGTGCCTGGGTGGCTCAGTGGGTTAAAGCCTCTGCCTTCGGCTCAGGTCATGATCTCAGGGTCCTGGGATTGAGCCCCACATCGAGCTCTCTGCTCAGCAGGGAGCCTGCTTCCTCCTCTCTCTCTCTCTCTCTCTGCCTGTCTCCCTGCCTACTTGTGATCTCTGTCAAATTAATAAATAAAATCTTTTTTTAAAAAAATGAACATACATTGGTTTATAACAATCCTCAGGTGCCAAATGAGAGGTAAACCCAATGAAATTTAAATAACCAAAAGAAACTGAATTTTCAATGAGTCAAGATTATTGTGGCCAGGAGTGGCTACAGAAGGCTTCTTGGAGGTGAGATCTCACCTGGGTTTAGCAGGATACGTTATTTTATAAGGTGCAGGGGGCAGCAGGTTTGTCTTTTAAATTATGTTTTGTTTAGCCTAATATTAAAATCATTTTATATTACATTATTAAGCTGATGAAGGTTTATCCCTTAAGCTTGAGATTAAAATATGGTCCTTAAAAAATCTTCCCCTCTCTCTGTATAAATTTTCTTTACTCTTTTGCTATTTGAAGTTCAAGATGACTTATGAGAGGTAGGAAAGCACAAATGTGGTGGTATGCACAAGAATAAGTGCTGTAAGAAATACCTAAAGCCACAAAAACACATATTCTACCAGTGATGGCTTGTTTCCAGAGGACTGAATTTAGTACGAAAACTGGGGAAACAACATTTATGTGTCTCAAAATAATTTAATACCAACAAATCTGTGAATAACTATTATCCTAATGCTTCCAATGAGGAAACGGAGGTTCAAGGAGGATAGAGAGCCAAGAATCAGCACAGCTAGGATTTGAAATCAGATGTTTCTGATTCTAAAAGCTCATTTCTTTCTACTATACGTGACTCATTTTTACACAGCAAAAAACAGCAGTTGCTCACTCCATGCTGTGTTCAAATACAACACTGAGAACCTATATATTAAAAAACAAAAACAACTAGCCAGAATTCCACAAACAGCTATCCAGAACTACATTAATTAACTGGGTGACACCTCTGAACAACAATCTCATGTCTCATGAAAATATCTTTATGGCAGATCAGTCTGTTACGTATCATTTTATTCTTGAACTTTTACTGCATAGCATTAATACCTTATTTAATACAGTCTTCATTCACTTCACTTACTGTTCAATGGACAATTTTCATCTCCTCAAACTGGTAACACATACCTTGTAACCCATCTACTATCCTTTTTTTAGAATCTGTGAAGTGCTCAGTACATTCCATAATATATATACAGAATAAATACCTGTGAACTAGGAGGTGCTGAGCTACAGAACTAACTGTGGATTGACATAAGGGGCTACATACATATTACAATGTTTTTCTTACAAATTAAACCAAGGTGAAAACTGCTGCCCCTGTAAAGTCTTTCTACAGACAGGGGTCAGAGATAAATAGAGCCCTTACTTCCATAAAATGAGCCAAGAAGATAACTTTACAGAAACACTGAAAAATGGATAAAACTGCAGTTCTGGACTACACGCCAACGCACAAAAGCAGCTCATTTCAATCTGTCAGATAAACGCCTACTCAGCCAGGATGACCTCCCAGAATATATATTTGGCTATTTTATATCCTGTTTCCTTAATCTGCCACCAACCGTGACAATCACAGAATGTTTGGAGATGGAAGTGGCAGGAGGGGAGGTGGGGAGACAGAGGCAGAGAAAGGAGAAAAAGAAAGTTGTGGCTTCAGTAAATATACCACCACTAACCTTGCCGCAGAGACAACAAGGTGATTAGAAAACGGCACCAGCACTGCCAGATCTGTCTGGAGCAGCCATCGCTACCATTTGCTCGGCTGACTGATATATGGGGAAATTGGGGGAGATTCTCCTGCTGGATCATGAAACTGTATCTGCATGCTAAATATCCAAGAGAAGCCCTAGGTAAACGGAGAGCAATCCCTAGACTATGTGGAATCCCAACGCTGTTGACAACAGCAAGATTCTGCCTAAACAGCTCTATCAAGCAAGTAAAAGACATACATTCTATGATACACTTAATTCAGGTTTTAATACCATTGCCTAGGTGTTTTTTGCTCTCCACTCTAACAAATGCACGGTCATTTTAGAGCTGAAAATACCTCAGCATTAGGAATTTCCCCAAATTTGCTGTGTAGGAGGAATTCCCCACAGTGTGCCCATAAAAAAGCAAAGCTGCTATGCAATATATTTCAGCCAGAGGCAGAATGCGCCCTGGCCCTCACAAACACCCACGCGTACTTAGGGACAGGCTTTCCCCAGCATCGTGCACTGAAATGAGAAGGCTCCCTTGTCTCCCTGCACAGTGCCACATTAACATTTATAGAAGCTTCTGGGTGCACAGAGGACTCTTCCTGACAGACAAGGACATCCAGAGATCTAATCCCCGCCGACAGCTGCTTTGCAGGACTTTCTGTCCTTCTTAGATATGCCACTAAGCAGCAAGCATACTTAAATCTATTCTTTAACTTCTCCTACAACTAAATGTACACAGTCTTTGCATTGGTTTTCAAGAGGAAATAGAAGGAAAATGCTAACCCCTCAGCAGATCCAGGTAATGGGCTCTTCAACCTCACAGCACAACATGAAAGATTAAGCAAGGAGCTACAGGAGCCAGTGGTACCCTGTCTTCCTCTGGCTTCCTTTGGATCAAGCAGCAGGGTTAATTATATGAACAACCAAAAAGGTACAGTAATTGGATATTGACTTTTAGGTGCTGGTGAATTTCAAAATAATGCCTGTGGCACTAGACTTCATAATAAGCTTCTCCTTAACCTGGTTTTGAAACTAAAGAATCAAAGACAAAGTAAAAAAAAAAAAAAATTTTTTTTAGAAGGAAGGAATGAACGAACAAATGAAAGAAAGAAACAATACTACCTTAAAAAAATGTCTGGAGCTTATCATGGGGAAGATCCTTCTCACATGCATCTGATTTTAGAGATTTCTCACATTTTCATCTCCACCTCACTCCACTTTTGTTTTTTGTGGCATGATCTCTGCCCTCTCCCTTCCTTTAAGAAAATAAACAGTATTTACTGTATGGAACACTTTGGATACAACAGCTTCCACCAAAAAAGCCTATCTTTCATCCTACAATGTTTAACTTGGCATATTTTTCCTCAAAAGAAAATTGGGCTAGAAATCCCAACACTGCCTCACTAAGCAAGCTCTTCTAAAGAAAGGGTTCACACCGTATATGCAACACCTCTCAGATGCCAGAGACAGGCCCAAAGGAGTAGCATATGGCAATTCCTTGTCTGAGTCCAAATCACATGCCTTGGAACTACTAGTTTATTTTTACCATACCTTTGTCCTAAATGATATTCTAAAATAAACAGCATCACTACTTGTTTTGGACATGAGGATGGGGGTGAAGGAATGAGAAGGAATTGAAGATATCCTTCAAAATATCTGGCAGCTTTACCTACAGTGCTCCCAGATGATGTACCTATTCCAGGTAATAAAATCCAACTTCAAAACAATCTAAACATTGACATTCTCTAGCCAAGGTGGAGCACGTGCAATGAAATGGTTTCATTGAAACCACTCAATGAAGTACTTAGGGTAGATATTGATTATGCTTGAAGTGCATTCAGCAAAACTTTCAAACCAATTGAGTTCCTTTTCTATGGCTGGGAACTCCTTTCACACTTTCCTGTAGAACTATAGACTGCAAATTGCTCTGGTTTGCCTTAGTGGAAGGAAGGTCCATTGAGAAACACCACCCGTCACAAGTATTTCTAAATTCCCTGGATTCATTTATTTTGTTTCCTTTAAAGTTCAAAGGTCAGTCCCTTGTACACTACTGCAGGATGTTGGCTCATGGTTACACAGCTACACTAGAGACAACTACCTCTGTTGTTCCTGGCCTTGCTGACTACCAGCCAAACACAAATAATGCATGACTCTTATGAGAACTTAAAAACTAGTAAAGGAAACTAGACACACATCCTTGTAAATTTAAATAAGAAAACAAGTTAGGGATGCCTGGGTCAGTTAAGTGTCTGCCTTCAACTCTGGTCATGATCCCAGGGTCCTGGGATCCAGTTCCACACTGGGCTCCTTGCTCAGCAAAGAGCCTGCTTCTCCCTCTGCCTGCTCCCCCTGCTTGTGCACTCGAGAGAGAGAGAGAGAGAGAGAGAGATAAATAAATAAATAGAATATTTTTTTAAAAACAAACAATAAAAGTTAAAACGAGTTCCTCAGAAGAGGTAGAAATTCAGTTGGACTTTAAAAAAAATAGGCAGAATTTAGATAAATGAAAAAGTACAACAGAGCATTTGTAAGAGCATGAATTTAGGAATACATACGGTCTAAAGGTGAGAATGCGTCAGGCACGCTACAAGTGGAAATAGACCAGCTCGAGTATTGCTACACCTCTACAACCACTTCACAAAGGAAATTTCAGGCAGATTGAGAAGGGATACAGCATTCTTTTATACTGTCAATTCTGGGGTTCTTCCCAACCAAATGTGTGGTTAGAGTAAGATTGTGGAATCACCAGTGGTGAGGGAGGGTTCCAGAAAGAAATGAGAAGAATCATGCCTGTAGAGAGGAGTCTACAATCCTGGCAGCACTCACTGGTTTCCTTTATAGAAGTCACCAAAATATCTGACGTGAGTGAAAAGGAGTTCCCCTTTTTTTCAGCCTAAGCATGACTACAAATCACAATGTCCTCATTGTTAAACTGACCATCTGGACCATCTACAGATCCTGTCACTAAAATAGTTTCCGGGATCATCAACCCTTTGGCCAGCCACAAAGACCTTAAATATGTAACAGCAACAAATGGAAGAGGAGGGGGAAAAAAGAGAGAACTGACTGAAAGTAGGCAACCCTTTTTCTGAAGTATGTCTGAGAACTAAGCAACTTGGCACTTCAGTCTTCACCCAGGAAATTAGCTCAGGTTAAGCTTCCACACCTAAGGCTCAACTGATTCCCAGGAGAACAAAACATCTGTTTATGTATAACCACACAACCATCTGTTTCTGGAAACAGGCACAAATACCCAACCCCCCAAAGCCTTGTTTTAACCACAGTAGAATGAAAAATGTCTCACCCACAGTATACTTTATGTATATTTTGCCTTTGGGAATCCTTACCACCCAAAACCTAGCTAGCCTTCAGTTGAATGTAACCCTACGATTCATTTAAAATTAATAAATCTAAGAAACTGAGGCAGCTAAATGAGAAAGCCAAGTGTCACAGACAAAGTAAGTCATGGGGAAAAATTCTTGCAGTCCATGCTAAGGATACAAGAAGTCCCTATTGGCTCCAAGTAACCTCAGCCTCAACAATTTCTTATTTCCAAAATTCTTGCCTGACAAACTCATCTTCCTGATTACAAATAACAAAATACCAAATTCTACTTTAAACCTTATCATTCCCTCTATGGGTACCATCCCCCTTAATCCCACTCAAATGTTCCAATCCTTATACTAAAATGGCAAAAATATCCAGAAATGAATGAATAAATCATTCATTGAATTATTGTCTCTATATGTCAGTCAGACCAATTAAATGGGCATTACAATGTCACGAAATCAACACAAATAAATGTTAAATTACATCTGTAGAATTTTTTTTTTTTTTTAAGTAATCTCTATGCCCACCATGGGGACTGAACTCATGACCCCAAGATCGAGAGTTGTATGTTCTGCGAATTGAACCAGCCAGGCACCCCCATAATGTTAATTTTTAAGAGCTTTTTCTGTCTAAAACTGCATTATTTTCACAATAAGCCTGCGAGTGTGAAGAAGGTATTAACAGGAGAAAATGAGAAAGCAGGTGACACGGTAAAACTCAGGTATCACTATTTCAGGAGTTTTGTTTGTTTTTGCTAGACCTTTCCAGATGATAGGAGGGTTGGAAGGGGAAGGAGTGAAGCTCTTCGGGGCTTTCCATCTAAGTCAAACAGGCATCATGCTCCTGTTATCATAAGAGATTGTGGTAAATTTGTTTTAACAAGTGGTGACAAATGCATCTTACGTTTTTTCCAATTCATGTAAAATACTCACACACACACACACACACACACACACATACACACACACACACACACAAGTATTAGCCAAACAATAGCTTAGAAAATTGCTTTTAAACCCCAGCGGACTTTGTTTTCCATTTCCTCCTCCCACAATTTTTTTGTGTTTTTTTTTTTATAATTTTGAGATACAATTCACATACCATAAAATTCAACCTTTTTAGTATACAATTCAGTGGTCTATTCACAAAGTTCTACACCTATCATCACTGTCTAATTCTAGAAATAATTGTCATTCCAAAAAGAAACTTCATGCCCGTTAATATTCTCTCCCTACTCCCTTCACCCAGCCCCTGGCAACCACTGACCTACTTTCTGTCCCTATGGATTGCCTATTCTGGACTTTTCATACAAACAGAATCAAACAATATGCAGCCTTTTGTGACTAGCTTTTTTCAATTAACATATATGCAAGTTCATCTATGTTACAGCATATATCAGTACTTTATTCCTTATCACTTTTTGTTTATCCATTCATCAGCTGATAAACATGTGGGTTATTTCCACTTTTGGGCTATTATGAATAATGCTGCTACAAACACTGTACAGGTTTTGGGGAGGATATATGCTTTCATTTCTCTTGGGTATACACCTAGAAGTGAAATCGCTGGGTCATATGAGAAATCCATGTCAAACACTTTCAGACACTGCCATGCTGTTTTCCAAAGTGGCTGTACCATTCCACATTCCCACCAGAAATATATGAAGATCCCAATTTCTCCACATCCTCACCAAAACTTGTTATTTTCTATTACTGTTGTTGTTGTTGTTGTTGTTGTTGTTGTTGCCATAGCAGGGGATAAGAAATGGTATCTCTTTGCGGTTTTAATTTGTATTTCCCTAAGAAATGGTGAAGTTGAACACCTTCTCATGACTTTATTGGCTACTCATACATCTCCTTTGCCGAAATGTCTATTCAAATTCTTTGTCCATTTTTTTTAATAAAGATTTTATTTATGTAAGTGACAGAGAGAGTGAGAGAACACATACACGGAGAGCAGAGGGAGAGGAAAAAGCAGAGAGAGAGGGAGATGCAAGCTCCCTACCGAGTGGGGAGCCCAATGCAGGGTTGATCCTAGGACTCCTGGATTGTGACCTGAGCCGATGGCAGATGCTTAATGACTAATCCACCGAGGTACCCCTCCTTTGCCCATTTTTAAATGAAGTTTGGTTTTTTATTACTGAGTTGTTAAAGTTCGCTTTTAATATATTGGAGGCAAGTCTTTTATCAAAGATATGATTTGCAAATACTTTCATTCTGTGGGTTATTTTCTCACTTGCCTATTGATATCATTTTGCAACAAAGAAATCTTAAATTTTGATGAAGTCCAATTACATATGTTTTTGTCACTTGTGCATCTGGTATCATATCTAAAAGATAATTTGCCTAATCCAAGACCATGAAGACTTACATCCATGTTTTCTTCTAAGTTTTATTGTTTTAGCTATTAAATTTAGGTCCTTCATTCATTTTGAGGTTTTTTTTTTTTTTCCTATGTTGTGAGGTAAAGATCCAACTTCATTCTTTTGCCAGGTATATTCTAGCATCATTTGTTGGACAGATTCTTCCTTCTCCCACTGAACTGTCTTGGCATCCTTATCAAAACTCTGTTAACTGTAAATATAAGGATTTTTTTCTGGATTCTCAACTCTATTCCATTGTCTATGCCAGTTCACATATTTCTCTTACTGTTGCTTTGCAGTAAGTTTTGAAATCAGTAAACATGAGTCCTCCAACTTTGCTTCCTTTTTCAAGATTATTTCAGTTATTCTGGGTTACTTGAATTCCCATATGAATTTTAGGGTCAGCTTGTCAATTTATGTAGGGGAAAAAAGCAGCAGAGATCCTGATAGAGATTATGATGAAGCTATAGCTCAATTTACAACTATTGCCACCTTAACAGTATCTTCTGACCCATGAACATGGGATGTTTTTCATTTGTTTAGGTTTACTTTCTTTCAATAAGTTATCAGTGTATAAATCTTACACCTCTTAGGGACTTTTTTTTAAGATTTTATTTTTATTTGAGAGAGAGAGAGAGCGAGCGAGAGAGAGCACACACATGAGTGGGGTGGAAGGGCAGAAGGACAGGGAGAAGCAGACTCCTTGTCAAGCAAGAAGCCCAATGCAGGACTCAATCCCAGGACTCCAGGATCATGACCCGAGCTGAAATCAGACACTTAACTGACTGAGCCACTTAGGCACCCTGCTTACACCTCTTTTATTAATTCCACAGTTACTTACATTACAAAGATACATCTGAAACAGATGTTCCATTGATGACTAGGTATGTTAATGGTCCTCACTATATCTGATATGAGTATTCACATACAAATTTATCCTTTTAATTTTTATTTTTCATCCATTATACATCCATATTAATTTGGAACTTTAACCTGTAAACTGATTACAAAAACAGCAACCCATGACAGCGACCCCCACCCCTAACCTCCACTCCTCACCCCCAACACACTCACCTCACTTCTTTTCCAATTCCCTCAAGTAACCACTCTGAACTGATCTTTTTGATATGTTCTCTCATATCCCTAAACAACACACTCATAGTACCACTCCTTGAAACAAATACCAATAATTTAGTAAGTGTTGAAATCACTAATGAAAACTTTCAAAGCCTCTGAACCTTACCTGGAAGAATGGCTACCTCTGAATTATTACTTACTTGTATTTTATTACAGCTGGTACAGAAATCCACAATGTGATGGCAAATATACACATGGGAATGGTCTACTCTTAGAGCTTTGGAATAGCCAAGGATTATCTAAAGATGAGATACACCCTTCCCAAATGAGACTGGCTCCAGCTTTTACTCTGAGACACTCTCAGGATATTTCCATCATAGAAGCTCACATGAAACAAATGGGCTCAGTTTCAATTGGTATACTAGCCCTATCTTGGGACTCACCTGATTCAAATGATAAGCATGGCAAACCTATTGATGACTTGATACCAATGACTCTGGTAAATAAATATAAATATACATAAAATATATAAATCTGAAGCAGTAAAGATGGTTGAAATGTTCTTTTTTGACAATACAGAAATTAGTGAAGATTTACATGCCTAAATTTCTTAGGTGCCAAACGTCTTTAAATGTTAACCATGTGAATTTAAGTATTTATCAAATAGTTTAAAAATAAACAAAAAAGAAAGAAAGAAATCTATTTTAACTAGTGAATAAAGGAAACCTTAATAATATCACTTTTGGAAGTTTCTGAATACCTGTACTATACACACTGACCTGTCACCATGCACTGGCAATTCCATGATGAAACAGTATTCTTTCTAAAAAAGTAAACTTAAGGGTTCATGGAACAAGGAAAATCTAAGTACATTTCCCCTCAGGACTTGGTCTTCTGTCACCAAAGGAAATCAAACATCTAGTCAACTCTAAGTTCTAACAGACATCCAAGTAGAGAGTAGATGGGAGATTCAAGGATTCCATTATAACATGTGCCCAACTGTTATTTCTTTTAAGGCATCTTGTCTAATACCTCTGGCAAGTGAGTGTCAGGAAGTAAATCCTGGTCTAGATAATGATTACACAAAATGTGCCTGCCATGAAGAACTGGAAGTACAAGAAACCCAAAATATTTTCTTTTCATAAACTAGTTTAAAAGTATGAATGAAATCACAGTACTACTCAAGTAAAACAATACTTGTTTCACTAGAACACCATGTTGAGAGAGTCAAGAGACGATTCTTCCCCCACGCCACTCACCAAAATAGGAAATCAAAGAGAAGTGTATTTCTCCAACAAACTTGCTTTATCCCTTGTATTCATTCTCTCAGAAAATGGCACTATCATTTAGTTGTCAAAATTATAAACTTGGCCATCGTTCTTAACTCTTTCCTCCCACCTTCCTTCCTTCCTTCATTTAGTTACCAAAGACTGTGGATTCTATCTCTCAAATAGCTGTTAAATCCATCTGTTTCTGTATCTCCAAGTCTGGACTGCACCAATTCTATTCTCCCTGCCTACTATCTATTCCACAACATAACCAAAATTATCTTTCTAAAATGCTCATCTTTTCATGTCACTCCCTTGCTTCCATTTCTTTAGCTTTAAGAGTTTTAAAATTCCAAATATTTAAGGAGAAGAACAAAAGCAGTTACAGACTTCCAAAAGTCAGGTATCATGAATATACTTGGGAAAGGGCCAAAAGAAAAGATATGGATTAGTAAAATATCAGGAGGAGGTAGAAGAGCAGCAGTGGAGGCCAGGCTGTGATTAAAGCCAATGCTAAAATTAAAGATGGCATAAAAACTATTTTTTAAAGTAAGTAAATTGCCTTTGTGGCATATTAAAATCACAATATTGCTTCAAACAATCATTTATGTTAGATTTTTCAATTTAAAATAGAACTCCAACTATAGGGAAGGCTTTGGAATTTCCACTTATATCCAAGAAGCCACCAGTCCAAAGACTTGCTACAATTCTACTTCCCCAATAACTTACTCTCAAGACACCACCTTCACTCAAAAACAGTTACAAAGTATTTATGTATAGAATAATATGTCTGAGATTTTTTTCTTTGTTTGATCGTTTTTAAGAGAGGGAGAGATGGGAGGAGGGGCAAAGAGGGAGGGAGAGAGAGAGAATCTTTTTTTTTTTTTTTTTTTTTTTTTGGAGAGAGAGACTCTTAAGCAGGCTCCATGCCCAGCCCCAAGCCCAATACAGGGCCCAATCTCACCACCCTGAGATCATGACCTGGGCCGAAATCAAGAGTCGAACACTTAACTGGCTAAACCACCCAGGCATCCCTGTCTGAGATTTGCTTTAAAATAATTCTGGGAAGGGGCACCTGGGTGGCTCAGTGGTTTAAAGCCTCTGCCTTCGGCTCAGGTCATGACCCCAACGTCCTGAGATCGAGCCCCACATTGGGCTCTCTGCTAGGCAGAGATCCTGCTTCCCTTCCTCTCTCTCTGCCTCTCTCTGCCTCCTTGTGATCTCTCTCTCTGTCAAATAAATAAATAAAATCTTAAAAAAAAAATAATCTGGGAAGAGAGCTAGTTGGGGGAGAGGAAAGATAAAACAAGCTAGGCAAAATGTTCATATGCAGAAGGTGACTGGTGGATATGTCAGAGTTCATGGGTTAATTATACTACTGTATTTTCCATATTTTTGAAAAATTTCTGTAGTAAGTAAAACAAAAGCCACCCAAAAAATTATAAGAAAAATGATTCAATGCTGAAAACGTAATGCTTTTCTCATTCAGTAAGTTTCATACAGGACAGGTAGGTAGACTTTCTTATTTCAGGCATCACTTTGATACGATTCTGAACCACAATCAGAAAGGTTATTCTTTCAAATTCAATTGTGGAACAGAAAAACTTATACCAGAGTTGGAGAAACTGTTAAGACAAGTCAAAGTTTATTTTTTGGTAACAGCTTCTCCAACTAAAATATAGAAACCATATTTACTTTAAGAAAACTTTAGTGCCATACTTCCATTCTTTGTTCCTAGACCTATTTTTTAAAAAAAAAAAAAAAGGTGTCTTACAGTTAGTACCTTTTTCACAAATAATTGATTTTAAGCAGTCCTGATCTACATTAGAGGATAGACTACTTCCAATAATAAGGTTTTTATGAATATGATCATGCTATTCCCTTTATCTCTAAAACTAATCTTGGCTCGGCTATACTGCCCTACAGCAGGGTTTCTTAACTTTGGCACCACTGACATTTTGGACTGGATAATTCTTTTTTGTGGTGTGCTGTCTAGTATGTTTAGAAATATCCCGGGCCTCAAGTGCCTGGGTGGCTCATTTGGTTAAGCGTCTGACTCTTGATTTCGGCTCAGGTCATGATCTCAGGGTCATGAGACTGAGTCCCACATAAGGTTCCCTCCCTGCTTAGTGGGGAGTGCTTGAGATTCTCTCCCTCTGCACCTCCCCCCTCCTGGGCTTGAATGCTCTAAAAATAGGTAATAATAAATAAATCTATAAGAAAAAGAAATACCCCTGGCCTCTAGTCACTGATGTCAGTAGAACTGCCACCA
This sequence comes from Mellivora capensis, assembly GCA_004024625.1. NCBI lineage: Eukaryota > Metazoa > Chordata > Mammalia > Carnivora > Mustelidae > Mellivora > Mellivora capensis. The sequence goes on along the minus strand of PISX010001725.1, from coordinate 155,040 downwards.
CATCCCCTCCCATTAGTTGCTGACAACCAAAATGCTCTAAACATTGCCAAATATCTCTGGCGGGCGGGGGCACAAAATTACCTCCTATTGAGAACCACTGCCCTGCAGCAATTAGTACAATTTCTAAGTTGCTTGTTTAAACATAATCTTATTTAGCTTCATAAATACATTTCCCTAATCTAAAACAGTGAGACACCCTGGAATGTGTGTATATATTGCTATCATTTCTTATAGGAACAGCTTCCTAGTCACAGAATCATAGAAGCATCTTAAATTATCTACTTTGGTGTTCTCAATGGGAACCATAGTCCAGATCTGTGGCTATGTATTCAAGAGTTTAAAAGTTCCCTATAACGAATTTTAAATTTTATGCCTTTATCACTGATAATCTTTGAAAACTTGGATCATCTGAATGAGACTGAAGGTTACTAGTATATCTGTATGCCCACATTTGTGTTTACTAATACAGAAGTCATCAGTTTCCCTCGCTATCTTAAGCTAATCAGAAAAGCAGAGGCAGCAATATAGTTGAGCCAGCAGAGGCTAAATGATATCATGATGCACCAAATAAAAGATTTTCAATAGTTTTAATAGAAGCAATGTATTAGGAGAATTAAATTATCATCTCGTGCACAGTAGTCCAGGTAGCCAATGTAAAAGAACCTATAGGAGAGCAAGGAATAACATATTAATATTAGAAGCAGCATTTTATTTTCAGCAAATCATTATTCATCGCGTTAATGTTAATATGTTGGTTTTGTAGTTTTGTTTATACTTCATCTGTTTTGATTTATCGCTCTACTTGGATGCAGCAAAGGGAATTTCTATTCAATTTAATGTTTGTCTGGGGCTCCTGGGTGGCTCAGTCAGTTAAGTATCTGCCTTCAACTCAGGTCATGATCCCAGCATCCTGGGACTGAACCCTGCATCAGGCTCCCTGCTCGGCAGAGAGTCTGCTTCTCCCTCTCTCTCTGCCTACTTGTGCTCTCTTTCTCTCCCTCTCAAATAAATAAATAAATAATCTTTAAAAAATTAAAAAATAATTTTGTTTATCCAACCCTGTAGTTACGTATGTAATTTAAAACAACATAGGGATGCCTGGATGGCTCAGTCAGTTAAGCGTCTGCCTTCAGCTCAGGTCATGATCCAAGAGTGCTAGCTAGGATCAAGTCCTGCATCAGGCTCCTTGATCAGTGGGGAGCCTGCTTCTTCTTCTCCCTCTGCTGCTCCCCTTGCCTGTGCTCTCTCTCACTTTCCCTCTCTCTGACAAATAAATAAAATCTTTAAACAAAACAAAGTTAACAACATAGTTTAAATCAAAACTTGGAATATTTGTCTCTCTTAAAGGATATGCAGATTACTCAAATTTGAAAATTACTGATCTTGTCCAATGCCTTCATTCTACACAGAAGAAACTACAGTCCAGTGGTATTATTGTAATTTGTCCAAAATCAAACATCTAATCACTGGGAAAGAGAATATTACAACTATAGGTCTATTCATGCACCAATTATTATCAAATACTTTGGTGTCTTGTATAAATAACAAACTTAAGTAAACATAACTCAAAATTTTTTCTTTTCACATTACATATTCTAAATTAAACTTATAAATAGGGAATGAAAATAAATCAGCATTAGAGCTATAGTACAGACTATAGCAGTATATTACTGTATATGTATTTCCCTACAAAAGAAGACTAGGCTAATCACTTTATTGAAAAACAAAGAGTATATAGGTATTACCCTTGATCATGAGAGATACCAATTCAATATCCCAATCTCATACTTCATAAGTCTTCTTGAAATTTAAGAAGTTGCTGAAATATTGCATTTTTTATGTAATCATCAAACATTAGAAAATTTTTCCAACATTATGGAATTTATTACATTACCTACAAGTACATTTATATCATGGAACACTTGAGTAAAGATAGTGACTATTAAACGATATTGTATATGAGATTTGGTGTTAAATGTGTTATACGACCTCATTTACTCTTCACAACAATCCTATAACTTATCTCCATTCTACAAATGATGCTTATTCGCCAGGTCACATAAGTGTTAAGCTGAAAAGTCCAGAATCAAAGTCTGACTCCAGATTCTAAGCTGAAGCTAATGAAAAACTGCTACATATTAAAATTCTACGTGAATGAAAAGACATTCAATGTAATGCTATGTAATAATAAAGTCTTGAAAACATTTACGGGAAAAGTCAGAAAAGTTCTATACCAAAGTGTTAACAGTGAAAATATCACTGGGTCTTATTTTCACATATCTGTATTTTCTAATTAATTTATTTGCAGTGAATAAATATAGCTTGCTGAACAAAAGAATCTTTTATTGATACAAGTCAAACAAGTCAACAGACTTACACTATGCGATGCAGTCATTCATGGCAATCTTAGCAAAAAGACCCCCAGTGCTCTAGTTAAAAATTATGACTTAGGCCCCCAAGTGTTTAAAAATAAGAAATCTTGGGCACCTAGGTGGCTCAGTTGTTAAGCATCTGCCTTTGGCTCAGGTCATGATCCCAGGGTCCTGGGATCGAGCCCCATATTGGGCTCCTTGCTCAGCAGGAAGCCTGCTCATCCCTCTCCCACTCCCCAGGCTTGTGTTCCCTCTCTTGCTGTGTGGGTCTCTCTCTCTGTCAAATAAATATAATCTCCAAAAAAAAAAAAATTAAGATTTAAAATAAGAAATCTTCCTTTCTCTATTTCTTACACTAAGTAGTCTCACCCAAAGAGGGTTTACCTACAAGTAAGGGAAAAGAAGAAAAGTGTACCATTTTATAAACTGTTGTTTTCATATACCAATGTTGAACATCTTTTGATGTGATGTTTACTTAATACATAGCAGTTTTCATAAAGCTTACCCATGACACAATTTGAGAATTAAGTAAGAAACTTAACAACTGCATTAAACATTAATCAGTTTAAAAAAGAAATACTGCATTTGTGAAACTTAATGGTTACTCACTTAAAGGACACATTCCTTTCACTGTTTTTTAAAATCCATTTACCTCTGAAATCCATTTACCTCTGAAAGAACCTCTGCTCAAAACATGTCTTAGATGAGCCTGTAGTGACACAAATTATTAGCTCTTACTAATTTTATTTTAGTTCTTGGTTTTGAAGCAATAATATAAGCAATCACATTGGTAACAGCCAATGAAAAGGAAAGTACTGACTTGGTAATGTAGAATAGCTATGGAATTATTTGCATGAAATTTATAATTAAATCTTTCTGCTCCGATCTACTTCTCATTTCACTATCAGAAACATAAGAAAAGTGACATTAGAAACCCTAGTGGTAATAGCTAAGATATAAAACTATGAAATTGCTTAATACTAAAAAATAAAAGCCAATTTTTTCCTTAAGCAAAAATCAAAGTACTCTGAAACTACAAATATTTTAGTATCACTAGAGTGCCTTCACCACACAGTTACAGTAAGTCAGGTCTCCCTTGCTTTATTAGTTTCCTATTGTCTTTGTAATAAATTTCACAAATTCAGTGGTTTAAAACAACACATATTTATTCTCATGAAGTTCTGGAGGTCAGAAATTCAAAATGAGTCTCACTGGGCTAAATAAAGTCAAGGTTCTAGAGGATCTGAGAGGAGAATCCCTTTCCTTACCTTTTTCGGCTTCTAGAGGTCTCCTGCTTTCCTTGGTTCATGACCCCTTCCTCACATCACTCCGACCTCATGCTTTGGACATCTTATCTCCTACTACTAAACTTTCATCTCCTATCTCCCTATAAGGACCCTTGTAATTATATTGGGCTCAACTAGATCATCCAAAATAATCTCCCATCTCAAGATCCTTAATCACAATATCCAAAGAAAGAAAATAATCCATTTGGAAAGCACTACATATTTCCTACACTTGGTTAGTACATGTCTCTGGAAAAACAATTGGCCAAAGAGTTCAAGACTAGAAAAGATTTGTGACTCAACAGTGAGGTGTGCAACTACATTACTCTCAAGTCTCTGGAAGTAATGAAACTAAGTTATTTCACCTTCTGCTAGTTCATGCCTATAGGATTTCTCTATTTGATAAAAAGTAAGGGCAATAAAAGGCAACCTTATGAGCCAACCTTGTTACTAGCTAATCACAGACTTTCTGGATCCAAAAAGTACTTTGCTGCATTCCACACCCAATAAGGCCCAAGGACAAATAGCTCTGTATTTTCAGCTATATAGATATAATGGGAAATAGTGAATAATATATACTCTCAGTATTTGCTATACATTCTGCACCAGCTTGTGACATATGTAACATATAAAAACTCGATTAACAATATTACTGGGATTTTCTCATCTTACACTATCCCTTTGTGTGGGCATTCAATAAATAATATAAAATAGAGTGTCATTATATGGCTTATAATAGGTTATCTAACTTTGTAAATAAATGGTTAAGAAACTTTAGATATTATCAATCCATCTTCCCTCAGGCTAGCCATAGCTGTAGAACTAAGACAAGGCTTAAACTGAATTTGAATCCTTTTACTTGCCCTGTGGCAACTTTCTAGTATCCAAAGAAGGTGACATGGTAATTAAGTAAGACTTCTTTAATCCCAGAATTTTAAAAGGCCCTTAGTTTAGTTCACATAAGAAAAATATCCTACATTAGACAGAAAGTACTTTGTTCTTACCCACACTTTAGGCCAGATAAACTAAAAATTTTCATACTACAAAATATGGACAAATGCTGGTTGACAATATAACAAATACCCTCTAAAATGCATAACTGCGCACAAAGGGAAAAAAAAGAAAAAAATCCCCACAGGCCTAAAAATGAATTGAGAAAGGAAAATCAAAGCCCCAGAGGAAGTTGCCTGATCTGGATAATCTACAGGCTTGGGTTTTTGAACTCCCCAGGGTGGGCTACATCAAAATTAAAAACTTCTGTGCATCAAAGGATACAACCAAAAGAGTAAAAAGGCAACCTATGGAACTGAAGAAAATATTTGCAAATCTATATCTGGTAAAAATTTAAATAAAGAACTCGTGTAACCCAGTAACAACAACAACAGAAAATCCAAACAACTCAATTAAATAATAGACAAAGGACTTAAGTAGACATTTCTCCAAAGAAGATATACAAATGACCAACGAACAGGTGAAAAGATGATGAACATCACTAATCACTAAGGAACTACAACTCAAAGTCACATGAGATAGCACCCCATACCCATTAGGATGACTACTATTAAAAATAATAAGTATTGAGGCACCAGGGTGGCACAGTTGGTTATGCATCTCCTCTGGATTTCAACTCAAATCATCATCTCAGGGTCGTGACACCGGGCCGCACATTAGGCTCTGCACTGAGCTTGGAGCCTGGTTAAGATTCTCTCTCCCTCTTTCTATTCCCCTCCCCTGCTTGCACAGTCTGTCTCTAACTAACTAACCAACTAAATAAATAAGTAAATAAGTGTTGACAAGGATGAGGAGAAATTGGAACCCCTGCGCACTATTGGAGGGAATATAAAAAGTGCACAGCAACTACAGAAAACAGTATGGTGGTTCCTCAAAAAATTAAAAATAGAACTACCATATGATCCTGCAATCTCACTTCTGGCTACACACCCAAAAGAAAAAAACTCAAAGAGATATCTGCACATCCATTTTTATACTAGCATTATTCACAATAGCTAAATGGTGGAAACAACCTAGGTTTCCATCAACGGATGAGTGGATAGATAAAAAGTGGTACATACATATAATGGAATATTATTCATCCTTAAAAAGGAAGGAAATTCTGACATATGCTATAACACGGAACTTGAGGACACTAAGTGAAATAAGCCAGTAGGATATGTAGTCAAATTCAGACATACAGAAAGTAATGGTGGTTGAGGGGAGCTAGCAAGGAGGAATGGGGAGTTAGTTATTCTTTAATGGGTATAAAGTTTCAATTTCCCAAGAGAAAAGAAGTTATTTATTTTACCACAATTAAAAATTAAAAACGGTGCCTGGGTGGCTCAGTTCGTTAAGTAACTGCCTTCGGCTCAGGTCATGATTCCGGAATCCCAGGATCAAGTCCCACATTGGGCTCCTAGCTCCACAGGGAGTCTGCTTCTCCCTCTGACCTTCTCCCCTCTCATTCTCTCTCTCTCTCTCTCAAAAAAAAAAATAAAATCTTAAAAATAAATAAATAGATAAATAAAAAACAAAAAACCAACAAGGGGCTAGAGACAAAAATTTGAGCTACAAAAGATAAGGTCACAACTAAGATCCTCCCATAAGGCAAGGAACCTTGAAGTGCTACATCCTCAGTGAAGGAATGAATTATAAGGAATTTATTCATACCACAGGAATATGACAAGGAATTATATCTTTAATTTGGCCTCCATTCAAATACTGTATAAACAGTATTTGATACAGAAATACAGAAAGTGGTGCTGAGACACAACAACCTTGGACACTCAGAAAAATCAAACTCAATATATCCCTGGAGACAAAACCCTCAACCTAGGCCACACAGAATTACTACATACAAAACCCCAGAGGAACTAAGTTTATTATTCAAAAAACAAAACACCTGAGGAAACAATCCATCACAGATAATGTTAGCCAATTAAGCCCAAGAATTTTAGATACTAAAACCATCTGATGCAGACTAGAAAGAGTATTTAAGATGAACAGAGACAGGGGCAATGGCAGGCTCAGTCAGCAGAGCATGCAACTCTTGATCTCAGGGTTGTAAGTTCAAGTCCCACATTGAGTGTAGAGATGACTTAAAAATAAAATCTTCAAAAAAAGATGAATACAGACAAAAAAAAATTTGAAAACTTTTTGAAGATTATGAAAATTATAGGTATATTTGAACAAGAGCCTAACAGAGCTTCTAGAAATGAAAACTAGTATCTAAAATGTCAAATTCATGGTTCAAATAGCACATGAGACACACTGAAGAATCAGTAAATCAGAAATCAGATATACAGAATTATCCAGGGGGTGCCTGGGTGGCTCAGTGGGTTAAAGCCTCTGCCTTCAGCTCAGGTCATGATCCCAGGGTCCTGGGATCGAGCCCCGCATCGGGCTCTCTGCTCAGCAGGGAGCCTGCTTCCTCCTCTCTCTCTGCCCGCCTCTCTCTGCCTACTTGTGATTTCTGTCAAATAAATAAATAAAATCTTAAAAAAAAAAAAAAAGGAATTATCCAGGATGCAAAAGAAAAAAATGTAGAAAGCTTAAAAATAGAATGAAAAAGACCACCATATGTTAATAGATGATCCACAGAAACATAAGAGTGATAATGGGGGGGGGGGTGG